>VSMD01071348.1:0-13084 GCA_008750895.1 Mirza zaza | reverse complement strand
AATCAAATATTCAAATTTAAATGAAACTCTGGGCATTTTTGTTGAAACTATACGTTAGCAGAATAACAAAAAGAAAAACCTGTGATGTATGGGTCTTTGCAAGAGGAGAAGTGCATGCTTCTTGAAATTGATCTTCATTAATTCCAATTTCTTTTAGGTAATTTTCTAGCAGCTTTTCAACCTAAAAAAAGAAAGTTTAACTTTTATTATTACATAGAAAAATTCTAGATGATAGTCTGCATATTAAGTATTGAGTTCAAAAAAGTATAATCAAATACTCTTTTGTAAATATGAATCTACATAGTATTATATTACATGGCAGTGGCATTGTCTTTCACCAAAAAACAAAAAGTTAATGCTTTTGCTGAAAATCACATGAAATTTCCTTTACTAGAAATAATTGAAGTCAGGATTATGAAGTTCAGCATGACACAATTCTTCTGCTACCTTGAGGCATTTTTAAAAATCACAAGACAACCAAGACTAAATGAATAACACGTCCCTGAATGCATTAGCAGAATAAGAATAAAATTGAAAGATTAGATGCAAGAACCTGTAAATAGTTCTTGTAAAACCATTTCTTAGATTCTTGAGTAGAAGAGATAAGAAGTCATAAGAATAAGATGTTCAGAGAACCCAGGAGGCTGATATAACTAGCAGTATTGTTAGTATATACTGGATTTTTATAAAATTAAAGAATTTTAATGAAAAAAATCCATTTTTTAAATTTAGAAAAGCTACAAGTAATATTCTAATTACCTTTAAAAATCAATGAAAAAAATACTCACTAGTTCTTTGTATTCCTGATGAATCTCTGTATAGGTCAATTTGCTTTCTTCTTCATCATCAAAAACTACATTTAAAAGACAATATTGCACAGTATAAAAAACAAATCCTTTTATTAATAAAATATAAAAATCTACTCCTTACAAATAGAACTATCATTTTTATAACCTAGCTCTTCAACTTCAAACTCCTTAAGTTTTTCTTTAAAAAATACATAAACGAATATATATATAAATATACACTGACTGTAAACAAATCTTTTTCTCCTACTTGAGAAAAAACACTACCTTGTATCTAAGACAAACACTAATTTTCCACTTTTCAATCAGTAATATAAGGCAACAATTTCTTCATAAACTTTTAATGGAATATTAAATCAGGGTCCAGATTACTTTACTGTACTGGAACTTTGCTGATACAAATTTTGCTGAAAGTGATTAGGCCATTTATGCTATGGTAGATCAATAATGAAGTTAAAATAAGTAAAACCAAAGCAAATGTTTATTGTATGATCTTATGTGTCAAACAATGTAGATTAGAAAGATACATATTCCCTCAAGAAGCTACAATCTAATTAGGGAAACAGGACAAACCCAGGAATTTTAAACAATAAACATTTTTTTTCATTCCCCCCAGAATGACCTTTCTAAAATGCAAAACTAACTTCTGAAATTTTTGGGTTAAACCTCTTCAACAATTCATTGCCTAGAGAATAAGCACAAAAGCCTTCGGTCAGACAAGGCTCTCCATGATTAGATTCCATGTCTAATCTCCCACCACTCTTAAAACCAAAACCTGCACTGCTAACAATACAAAACTGCTTGAAACATCTCCAAACATAACACACACCACTTCAAACCTCCATGCCTCTGCTTTACTCCAGTCTCTTCCCCCTTTCTCTCCCAACCATTCTTCAAAATATTGCCAAATGGCACATTCTCCATGACTTGCTGTTACCCACTCCCAACTCCAAGGCTGGTTAGATCCCTTCCTCTGAACTCTTATAATATACAGCACCATGTGCCTACCATTATTATAGCACCTGCCACTCTGTATTCTATTGTTTACCTGCCTGTCCTCCCCACTAGACTATAAACTTCTCAAGCACTGGATTTTGTTTTATTCAACTTTCTATCCCCAGCTTCTGACCCAACGACACAATAAATGTTTGTAGAAATAAAGGCCGATGTCACAAAGTTGTACAAAACTAGTCTTTAAATGATCTGCAGTAGAGAAGAGCATAATGACAACCCCAAGTCAGTTAAGTATAAACAATTATTTCAAGTGTCACTGGCATGTCACTTCTATTAATATTTATCCTGGCATCGGCTCTATGTAACACTGTACATATAAGCAATACAGCAGCTACTTAAGCTATTTTCAGTTTATTCTGAAAGCAAATCACCACAGTACATGTTTATAAGGCTGTAAATTACTGCCTCGCCATAAAATCACACAATCAGATGTTATTGTTGAGATGCACCCACTTTTGACATTTGGCCATAAAAAGATGAACAATGCTTTAATTTTTTCCATTTCAGCATTTAGTTTCAGTGGGGTAAATGGAATCAAAAGGTGACATAATTCTTCTCTCATCTAAAGGAGGGCAGAGGCCAGGCGTGGTGGCTCACACCTGTAATCCTAGCACTCTGGGAGGCCAAGTCGGGCAGACTGCTCAAGGTCAGGAGTTGGAAACCAGCCTGAGCAAGAGCGAGACCCTGTCTCTACTATAAATAGAAAGAAATTAATTGGCCAACTAATATATATAGAAAAAATTAGCCAGGCATGGTGGCACATGCCTGTAGTCCCAGCTACTGAGGAGGCTGAGGCAGCAGGACTGCTTGAGCCCAGGAGTTTGAGGTTGCTGTGAGCTAGGCTGACACCACGGCACTCACTCTAGCCTGGGCAACAAAGCGAGACTCTGTCTCAAAAAAATAAATAAATAAAATAAAATAAAGGTCAGAATTCCACATGCCTTATCAGTCTCATAATAGCATTTTAAATTCTCAAAAGGAGTACAAATATATGTTATATTTTGTTATATATATGTTATATGTCAAAAACAAAATATGTTATTATCCTTAAAATAATATATTATCCTTAAAAACTACACCACTTAATAACTATTATTTGCATTTTGATTACGGCAATGAGAATGTAATGAAAACATTCAGTGGTCAAACTAAATTTCATCTTTACCAGATTCATGAAATCCTAGGTGAAAGAGGTCTTAAAAGGTTATACAGGAAAGCCAACCATTTGGATAACTGAATCTTCTCTAACATCTCAACATAAGAAAGGCGTTTAAATGACTAATGGACATTACAACCCTCTAAGTCTTGCCAGGCTAAACCACCACAGTAAAAGTTGGGCACTCGTTCATCTGACATGGTTTGTAGGTCATTTTCCCCCCAAACGGGCTCCAATTTGTCTCCAAGAACTCAATGTAGAACTCCAAGCGTGAACTGATCAGAACCCGAAGGTGTCAGTCCCTCACAGGGAATATTATGCCACACCTATACGTCTCCTTTGTTAGAAGATCACCACCACCACCATTTTTGGTACAGCCAAGAATCAGGGAGGTCAGTCAACAAGGGGAATACAGGCCACCGAGATCATCAGCTCTGGGCCTGACGGAGTAATCATATGCCCTCCTATGCAGTCAACTGTTGGTCTGGGGTGAATCATTTTGCATTTCCTAACCTGACTACACAGGCGAAATGCTAGAGATAATAAGGAATTCACAGGTAAAATGACGCTTCTCCTCCCAAATCACTGGAAAAGCTATTAAAGACGCCCACCCAAACAGTCCACATACCCAGGGCAAAAACCTGCGGTATGGTATGAAAGACTGAACATAGGATTCAAGTCTGATGTTTTTTGGACATGAGCTTGGGCCCAGGGAGAGGGGAGTCTCGGTCCCCATTTTCAAGGCCGCGAAGGAAAACACCGGCAGAGGGAAAGCAATTCCTCCAACGTAACCAGCTCTAAACCTGACCGACAGGGGCGGAGACAGGGAAGAGGAGAGATGGTTTGTGCCCACCATCTTCCTGCCGACTGCTGGAGTGAGAGAGGCGAGAGAGGATTGTCGATTTTACCTTCACATTTCTGCTCCACAAAGTCCAAAATGGGGATGGACCAGTCGGGGCCTCGCAGGAACCCCGCGATGCTCTCCACCACCCATTCTACCTCTTCCTCTTCTTCCGCAGCCATCCCGCCACCCCACACCGGGCAACGCGGCTCCCGAGGCCAGACCCCCGGTGTCTGCGAAGGCCTTCCGGCCGCGGAGGGCGCAAGGGAGTTGGGGAAGAGCTGCCCCCGCTGTCGCCCCACCACCTGGATGGAAGCTACAAAGCAATTAACGTAAAGTGGTCGCTATGGCAACATGCGCAGCCGCCCAGACTGCAGCCCGGAAGTGATGCCAGCTTTCCCAGAGCCTGCGCACCTCAGGGGAGGGAGACGTTTGAAGAACCTTTCTGATTGGCTGATAAAGAACAGTAGCGAAGGAAAAAAATAGTCCTCCGCCTGTTGGCCCGGAGTTGCCAGAATTGAGCGTTGAAGTGTAACCATGGGCTTGAGATCCGCTAAGGAATCTCGCCGTTCCCTCCCCGGAGAAGTGCGTGGGAGGCAAGTCTTGGAAACGACTCAGGAAGGAGGAATGGTGGCCCGGCCTCTGACTGACAGGGCTTCAAAGGCTGTTCACTGCTGCATCCGCAGCCCCTTATTTTCAGACCCGCTGGCCCAGAAGTGTTTGTAATTAAAGGGTTGTCTGGAAATACAAAGCCAAGCAAAGCAGCCCTGTAAGACTGACTGGTTCTGCAAATCAATTTGAGTCCGTATGTCCAGGCGGGTCTTTAATCGCTCATGCATAGATAAGGATAACTAGAATTAGGGGCTGTTCAAGGACAAAATCAAAGTTAATATTCATTTAATTATTCACTGAAATTCGGAACCGAGTCTATGTCAAATAACTCCAACTCAACTTTTAGATTGCGGTCCATTGTGGAATGGGGTCTTCAAAGGTCATTGAAGGTCCTTGGAGTCCCAAAATAGCTTCATACAACTATATGTATATACTTTTTAAAAACATAAATAGAATCATTAATTATACAGTTTTTTCGCTTAGTATATGTTTATCTTTTTATTTGAAAATATAAAATTGTGCTTTCTGTACAGCTGCATAGTATTCTATAAACTACCCTTTAGTCTATTTTTATTTGTATGTATACATGTAATATCTTATTTGGATACATAACAGTGATCATTAATGTGCAAATTTTTTTCTTTTTTTTCCCTCCATGGAGTGTGCGCTGTAAATTATTCAATCATTTTTTGCGTCTACAAACTGCTGAAATAAATGTTTGAGTGTCTAAAAACTGTTGATTTTATTTACTATTCCAAGGGATAGATTCTAGCAGAATTGCTAAATGAAAGAATATGTACCTTGATTTATTTGACCTATCCTCAATTGCTAGATTAAATCACTTCAATTTTTTAACCCATAAACAGTTGTGTAATATATATACTTGCACATATGTTTTTGAACCCTAGTCTCATTATTTTCTTTGAATAAATTCTCAAGGGAAAGTTACTGAACTGATTTTTTTAAATCTTTTTTAAAAATATCTTTGCCAATCTGCTAGGTTAGAAATGATTCATAATTTTAATTTGCATTCCTTTATTGAAATTAAACAGTTTCGTGTTGATTAGCCTTGTGTTTCTTCCTGTGTTATTTTTTCATATTCTTTGACCATTTTGTATTGAAATATTTGGGGGGTTTTCCTAACTGATTGATAAGAGCTTTTAATGCAATATTTTAAGAATTTTAACCCTTTGCCATATATTGCAATGACACTTTTGTCATTTGTCTTGTTTTTAATCTTCAGAAAGCTATTTCTTTTTGGAAACAGATTTTTTTTGTTTTAAATGACAGCTAAAAATTATATACATTTAGTGTGTACATGTTGTGAACTATGTACAGACAGTCCCTGACTAACTATCATTTGACCTAGTTGAGAAAGCAATAGAAATTCAGTAGAAACCATAACCCTATCACAAGTTGAGGAGAGCTGTATACATTGTGGAATGGCCAAGTTGAGCTAATTAACATATGCATTACTTCACATATGTATCATTTTTTGCAGTGAGATGTCATTTGTCTTTTAGTTCATTGTATCTTTTGCATATAGAAGTTTTATATTTTCCATGTAGCCTTTCAATGGAAGGTGATAAGTTAGTTATTTCCATTATAGATAGCCATGCTCCAAACACCACTTACTAGAAATGGATGTGGTAAAGTGTTGTAGTTTTTGGATTACTGAGAAGAGGTAAAAGGAAACAAGAACATCGGCATTCTTAGGCTAAAATACTATTACTCCCAAGGTGGATTACTGTCATCTATTGTACTGTTTTTCTGTCTTCAAAACCAGCTTAAAATAGAAATCCCACCTTGTTTTTCTGCCAGTTTCTTCCTTTCATAAATAAGCTGTTTCTGTGGTTTCTAATAAGCGTGGGGACCACAACCACTATCGAACTTCATTCCTTATTACTTAGCATTAGAGTCTTTATCTCCAATCTCTTCCAAGTGCTCTTCAATTCCACTGGAAGCAGATAACTGTGATGTACAAGCTCTCCTTTCTTTTATTTTCTTAGTTTTGTTCCTAAATGTGGGCAATGTGGATTCCTTCAGGCCTGCAAGTTCTCTCAGTTATTTCGAAATATTTTATTATTTTAATTTTCCACTTTAAGGCTTTCTTTCTTATTCTCCACTTGAGATTCTTATAAGCAGGATGCTTACACAGCTTTGAGATAATATATTCAATATGCTTACCATGAAATAAACAGAAACTCAGAAGAACAGTCCGCACACTCTTCGGGCAATGCATGTGGATGTGCTGGGGTAGGAGGAAGAAGATGGCATGGGTGTGTGTTTTGTATTTTACCACAGGTCATTTCTTTCAGTCAGTAGTGTTTTCAGTGTTTCACAGGAATGCAAACCATAGTCTTGGAAAATCACAACTTCTCATTCTGGAAATTTTATTACTCTTTTTATTTACTGCATATGAACAAGTTTTCATGTTAAAGATACATGTAACAAGAGACTGAAATAGATGCACACACATAAATAAACATGTACATACAATACAGTACACACATACACACATGTACATACACAGCACTTTTTTCATAGGGTACATATGAGATTTAGTTAGAAAACACGTATAAAATATACTTGGAATCATGCTTAATACTTGGTAAATGCTTAATAAAGATTAGCTATCATAATCATATGTAGTTTTAGATGTTTGTTTGCTTAACAGGTTCCAGCATGGATGTAAGGAACTATATTTTTCTTTTTTTTTCTTTGAGATAGGTCTCACTTTGTTGCCCAAGCTGGAGTACAGTGGTGTCATCATAGCTCACTGCAACCTCAAACTCCTGGACTCAAGGGATCCTCCTGCCTCAGCCTCCAGAGTAGCTGGGACTACAGGCGTGAGCCACCACGCCTCACAGGGTTTTGCTATATTGCTCAGGCTGGTCTCGAACTCCCATCCTCTCACCTCCCAAAAAGCTAGGATTACAGGCATGAGCCACAGTCTGGCCAGGAACTATTCTTTTTATTTTGCCTGTTTTTTCACTGACAAATCATTTGTGTTCTTTACCTACCCAAATCTGCTTCTCCCTATCCCCTGCACTGGTACTGAGCCTGTGCCCTATTAATGGGTCATAAAGTTCAATCTGAACAAGATGACTGCAATCCTCCAGGATTTTCAAGAACCATGTGAATAACAACTACTCACATTTATGTAGTGCTTTATACTTTACAAAGGGATTATATCTATTTGACTTAAAGCAACCTTTTTTTAAATATTTTTTTATTTCAGCATATTATGGGGTACAAATGTTTAGGTTACATATATTGCCCTTGCCCCACCTGAGTCAGAACTTCAAGCATGTCCATCCCCCAGATGGTGCGCACCACACCCATTAGGTGTGAATATACCCATCCCCTCGTCCCCACTCCCATCTGCCTCATACCCAATGAATGTTATTACTATATGTGCACATAAGTGTTGGTCAGTTAACACCAATTTGATAGTGAGTACATGTGGTGCTTGTTTTTCCATTCTTGGGATACTTCACTTTTATTTTTTTATATTGTTTTTATTAATATAAATAATAACATGGCATACTTTATATCACCCTTAACTCATGAATTGATTATTCTTCAAACATTCATTTTTTAAGCCAGTCATTTTGTTTTTTTGTTTTGTTTTGTTTTTTATTTTAGAGTATTATGGGGTTACAAGTGTTAAGGTTACATATATTGCCCATGACCCCCTCCCCCCTTGAGTGAGCGCTTCAAGCGTGTCTATCCCCCAAACGTTGCACATATTAGTCATTGTGGTTGTATATACCCATCCCCTCCTCCCCCCTCCCACCCTCCGGACACCCGATAAATGTTACTCCTATATGTCCACTTAGGTGTTGATCCGTTAAAACCAATTTGCCGGTGAGTACATGTGGTGCTTGTTTTTCCATTCTTGAGATACTTCACTTAGTAGTATGGGTTCCAGCTGTATCCAGGAATATACAAGAGGTGCTATATCACCATTGTTTCTTAAAGCTGAGTAGTACTCCATGGTACACATGTACTACATTTTATTAATCCACTCATGAATTGATGGGCACTTGGGTTGTTTCCACAGCTTTGCAATTGTGAATTGTGCTGCTATAAACATTCGAGTGCAGGTGTCTTTTTCATAAAGTGATTTTTGATCTTTTGGGTAGATGCCCAGTAGTGGGATTGCTGGATCAAATGGCAGATCTACTTGTATCGCTTTGAGGTATCTCCATATTGCTTTCCACAGAGGTTGAACTAGTTTTCAGTCCCACCAGCAGTGTAGGAGTGTTCCTCTCTCTCCCCATCCATGCCAGAATTTATTGTTTGGGGACTTTTTAATAAAGGCCATTCTCACTGGAGTTAAGCGATATCTCATTGTAGTTTTGATTTGCATTTCCCTGATGATTATAGATGTTGAGCATTTTTTCATATGTTTGTTGGCCATTATTCTGACTTCTTTTAAGAAGTTTCTGTTCATATCCTTTGCCCATTTTTTGATAGGGTTGTTTGATTTTTTCTTGCTGATTTTCCTGAGTTCTAAATAGATTCTAGTTATCAGCCCTTTATTGGATGTGTAGCTTTGCAAAAATTTTCTCCCATTCTGTGGGTTCTCTGTTTGCTCTCTTGACAGTTTCTTTGGCTGTGCAGAAGCTTTTTAATTTGATCAGGTCCCATTTGTTTATTTTTGTTGCTGTCGTGATTGCCTTTGGGGTCTTCTACATAAATTCTTTGCTTAGACCAATCTCTAGAAGAATAGCTCCATCATTTTCCTCTAGCATTCTAATAGTTTCACATCTAAGGTTCAAGTCTGTTACCCAGCGTGAGTTGATTTTTGTGAGAGGTGAAAAGTGTGGGTCTTGTTTCAGTTTTCTACATGTGGCTATCCAGTTTTCCCAGCACCATTTATTGAATAAGGATTCTTTTCCCCAGTGTATGTTTTTGTCTGCTTTGTTGGAGATTAGTTGGCTATATTAGGATGGTTTTATATCTGGGTTCTCTGTTCTGTTCCACTGTTCAATGTCCCTGTTCTTGTGCCAATCCCAAGCTGTTTTAATTACTATAGCCTTGTAGTATAGTTTGAAGTCTGGTAAATTGATGCCTCCTATTTTGTTTTTATTGCCTAGAATTGATTTTGCTATATGGGGTCTTCTCTGGTTTCATATGAAATGTAAAATTATTTTTTCTATATCTGTGAAAAATGATGATAGTATTTTGATAGGGATTGTGTTGACCCTGTAAGTCACTTTGGGTAGTATAGACATTTTAACAATGTTGATTCTGCCGACCCATGAGCATGGTATATTCTTCCATCTGTTTATGTCCTCTGCTATTTCCTTCTTCAGTGTTTCATAGTTCTCCCTGTAGAGGTCTTTTACCTCCTTAGTTAAATATATTCCAAGGTACTTTATTTTCTTTGTTGCTATTTTGAAGGGAATTGAGTCTTTGACTTGGTTCTCACTTTTACTGTTGTTGGCATATATGAATGCCTCTGATTTCTGTGTATTGGTTTTGTATCCTGAGAATTTACCAAATTCATTTATCAATTCAAGGAGTCTCTTGGTTGAATCCTTGGGGTTTTCTAGGTATAATATCATGTCATCAGCAAAGAGTGATAGTTGATCTCTTCTGCTCCCACTTGGTCGCCCTTAATTCTGCTCTCTTATCTGATTGCTGTAGCGAGGACTTCCAGCACTATGTTGAACATAAGTGGAGATAGTGGGCAACCTTGTCTTGTTCTAGTTCTAAGTGGGGTGCTTTCAATTTTTCCCCATTCAGTATGATATTGGCTGTGGGTTTGTCATATATGGCTTGTATCATTTTTAGGTAAGCCCCATCTATGCCTATTTTGTTGAGCATTCTTATCATAAAAGGGTGTTGAATTTTGTCAAATGCTTTTTCTGCATCTATTGAGAGGATCATATGGTCTTTGTTTTTGCTTCTGTTTATATGGTGAATTACATTTATAGATTTGCATATGTTGAACCATCCCTGCATCCCTGGGATGAAGCCCACTTGGTTGTGATGAATTATTTTCTTGACAAGCACCTGGATTCGATTGGCTAGGATTTTGTTGAGAATTTTTGCATCTATATTCATAAGGGATGTTGGTCTGCAGTTTCTTTTTTTGTTGTAGCCTTTCCTGGTTTTGGTATCAGGGTTATGTTCACTTCATAAAATGGGTTGGGGAGGATTCCATCCTTCTCACTATTGTGGAATAATTTCTGCAGGATAGGCACCAGTTCTTCTTTGTAGGTGTGATAAAATTCGGGTGTGAAACCATCTGGTCCAGGACTTTTCTTTTTAGGAAGATTTTTATTGCTGTTTCAATTTCAGTACTTGATACTGGTCTGTTCAGGAATTCTATTTCTTCCTGGTTGAGCCTAGGGAGGCTGTGTGTTTCTAAGAAATTGTCCATTTACTCCACATTTTCCAGTTTGTGTGCATAGAGGTTTTTGTAGCATTCATAAATTATATCTTGTATCTCCATGGCATCAATTATAATTTCTGCTTTATTGTTCCTGATGGAGCTTATTAGAGATTTCTCTTTTCTGCTTTTCATTAGTCTAGCCAATGGTGTGTCAATGTTGTTTATTTTTTCAAAGAACCAACTTTTTGTTTTATTAATCTTCTGTATAGTTTCCCTGTTGTCAATTTCATTTAGTTCTGATTTGATCTTAATGATTTCACTTCCTCTGCTGGGTTTGGGTTTGGTCTGTTCTTCTTTTTCCAGCTCTTTTAGATGATTCATTAGGTTGTCTATTTGTGATCTTTTCAACTTTTGGACATAGGCATTTATGGAAATAAACTTTCCTCTCAGGACTGCTTTAGCTGTGTCCCACAGGTTTTGGTAACTTGTGTCACCTTTGTCATTTAGTTCAAAGAATCTTTTGATTTCCATCTTGATTTCCTTGTTTATGAAGTGATCATTCAGCAGAAGGTTGTTTAGTTTCCATGACTTTGTGTAGAAATGAGAACTCCTGTTAGGATCAATTTCTACATTTATTCCATTGTGGTCTGAAAAGATACATGGTATAATTTCTATTTTTTTAAATTGTTTGAGACGTGCTTTGTGTCCTAGGATATGGTCAATCTTAGAGAATGACTCATGAACTGATAAGAAGAACGTATATTCAGTGGTTTGGGGGTAGAATGTCCTGTAAATGTCAGTCAGGCCCTATTGTTCTAGAGTTCTGTTTAAGTCCATTATTTCTTTGTTGATTTTTTGTTTGGAGGATCTGTCCTGTCCTGTTAGTGGGGTGTTAAAGTCTCCAACTATTATGATGTTGTTGTTTATCCATTTGTTTAGAACAAGTAGAGTTTGATTTATGAATCTTGGTGTGCCAAGGTTGGGTGCATATATATTTAGAATTGTTATGTCTTTTTTTTTTTTTGAGACAGAGTCTCGCTTTGTTGCCCAGGCTAGAGCGAGTGCCATGGCATCAGCCTAGCTCACAGCAACCTCAAATTCCTGGGCTCAAGCAAGCGTCCTGCCTCAGCCTCCCAAGTAGCTGGGACTACAGGCATGCGCCACCATGCCCAGCTAATTTTTTCTATATATATTAGTTGGCCAATTAATTTCTTTCTATTTATGGTAGAGACAGGGTCTCACTTTTGCTCAGGCTGGTTTCAAACTCCTGACCTTGAGCAATCTGCCCACCTTGGCCTCCCAGAGTGCTAGGATTACAGGCGTGAGCCACCGCGCCTGGCCTGTTATGTCTTCTTGTTGAACTGTACCCTTCACCATTATATAGTGACCTTCTTTGTCTTTTATTACTTTTGTTGGTTTAAAAACTAAGTTATCTGTAATCAGCACCGCCACACCAGCTTTCTTTTGGCTTCCGTTTGCTTGAAATATTGTTCTCCATCCCTTTACCTTTAGTCTATATGCATCCTTGCAGGTTAGATGTGTTTCCTGAAGGCAACAGATACTTGGCTTGTGTTTTTGTATCCATTCGGCCAGCCAATGTCTCTTGAGTGGGAGTTCAAGCCATTCACATTTATTGAGATAACTGATAGGTGGGACAGATTTCTGTTCATTATGTTGGGTTGAACTTTGTTGCTTTGTTTTCTCTCTTGAGACATTGTGGTATCTGAGCTTTGATCTTTGGCTTTGAGTAGATTTACATTTGTGAGTGTTTATTTTGCTGATCCATAGGAAACACCGTTTTGAGTACTTCTTGAAGGGCTGGTCTTGTGTTGGTGAATTCCCTCAGTCTTTGCTTATCTGAGAATGTCTTGATTTCTCCTTCATATACAAAATTTAGTTTTGCAGGGAATAAGATTCTAGGCTGGGCATTGTTCTGTTTCAGAAGAGTGGGGCCCCAGTCTCTCCTTGCTTGTAAAGTCTCAGTAGAGAAGTCTGGTATTATTTGGATTGGCTTTCCTTTGTATGTTACTTGCTTCTTTCATCTTACAGCTCTTAGAAGGGCCTCTTTAGTTAATATTTTGGTCAGTCTGATGACTGCATGTCCTGATGTCTTCCTGTTTGCATTGAATCTCCCAGGGTTCCTCTGAGCTTCTTGAACTTGTATATCGAGATTTTTAGCAAGGCCTGGGAAATTTTCCTCTATTATATCTTCAAATAGCTTGTCCAACCCTTGAGTGTTTTCTTCTTCCCCTTCTGGTAACCCTATGACTCTCACATTAGGTTTCTTCACATAATCCCACATCTTT
>VSMD01071345.1:0-172016 GCA_008750895.1 Mirza zaza | reverse complement strand
ATTGAGCAAAGGGAACTTCAAGGAAGTCCTGACCAAACCCCTTGGTCCTAATTATTAGGCTTCAATTGGGGGATTTTTTTTTCCCCGCTGGGATTTTAACCATGCTTTGAACTACGTGCTCTCACTCATAAAGAAAGCAGTTAAAAATGAATACAGGCGGACGATTAGTTGCATTGATTCTACTGAATTTCATCATAATTGATTAACCCTCTGTTTTTTCAGATGGTGCAGCCCTCCCCCGTTCCCAAACAACCCGACTTCCTGATGTATAGTCAAGTTGCTACTGGAAACCCATTTTCCAAAAATGAAAGCAAACAGTGTGGGAAAATGACAGGCCTATCGAAGTTTGCACAGGGGACAAATTCGGCCTGATGGGGAAACACTAAAGGCCACTGGTGCCGAGCTATTTTCCAGAGTCATGACAAGTGGTCCTTCAGGATGGTTTCTCTCCCCTCCCTGAAGTGGCCACCATTGGAATCCACTAACTGACGTCCTGGATCCAGACTGAGCCTACAACTTACCACTCACAGGTGCTGCTGAGAGGGCTGATCTAAAGGGAGGCACAGATTCTCCTACCAGCTCTCTACAAACACCCTGCCACAAGGCTTTCCTCATCAGATTTAGTCCTCCGAATTAAAGTCCTGTAGCAAAGCTCCAGTAGAGATAGAAATTCCTTACCTAAAAGAAGTGATCCATACTTATCAACCCTCACGACTTACAGGTAGTTAGATGTACGGACTTCAGAAATCCATTCGTTCCACAAATCCTTGCTGGTGTCTATCCGTAGGTGCCAGAAGCTGTGGGTAACAGGAGGACAACCGACAGCCAAATAGCCCAGGACCCTGCCCTTGGGGAGCTTACCCCCTAGTGCGGGACGGGTACAAACAAATACAAAGTTAGAGAGCCATCACTGTTATAAAGAAAAATAAAGCCACTTAGAAAGTCAGGTGCTTGAAGCCCAGAAGGGGTAGAAGCATCGTGTCTTTCCTGATGAGCCGACTGATTCCAGGTTTTCTAACTGGATTGGAGGTCTAATTCTATGGTGACAGCTGTGTGTCCTTCTGGGTTTGTGTTTCCTCATCAAACAAACAAAGGAACTGGGCTATGTTTGTTAGTAGTTTTTTTAAGAGTAGGCAGGGAAAGTCGTAGCACTGACTGTGTGCACACAGAGGCTCACAGGGTCCCGCCGTGGCCGAGTGGTCGGTGTGGGTGCTGCTGCCAGCTCAGACTCCACATGCACTGGCTGGGCCAGCACCTCGACTCCCTTGAGTCCGGTCTCCCTGGTTAAACACGTGGGCAATATACCCACCTCGGTTGCTGGGAATACTAAGTGAGATACTAAGTGAGATCACACACAGAAGTCACAGGGCTAGCTGTTATGATCATTTCTCACCAAAGTCACTGGGAGTTCTGGAGGCCAGCCCTGCAGCAGTACTCTTTGAAAGTGTTGATTGCTGGATTAGGAGTGCTGACTTTGCTTTCTAATTCTTACCACTCACTCGTAATTCTTTCCCTGCTAAGGGAAGCAGGGTGCAAGGGAAGACTAATGTTCATTGAGGCACTGGGCTGGCCCTCTACATACATCATCTCATTGTCGGAGTTCCCACTAGAGCCACGGTACAGATCCAAAAGAGGCGCCCAGAGGCCTGTTTCCTTGCCAGCTACATACAGCACACGGCAAGGTGGGACTTGAGTTTCAATGCCTCTTTTCCCCCACACCCTGCTACTTCTTACAGCCCAGACCTCCTTCAGGCTTGTGCTATTTTTGGAAGCCGTAAACTACTTTGAAGCAAATGGAAAAGATCGCCATTGTTTGCTGACTCTTTAATAATAATAGAACAGTGGTAAGTAAATTATTCTTTTCTCATACAAAAATAAGAGGGAGGTCTGTCTTCTAGCTCCTGGGCCTCTGCTGAATGTGACTCCTGGGTCACTCTAGGGTCATAGCAGTGAGTGACAGAGAAGAGAGAAGCTGCATAGAGCTGTCTGCCCCTGGCTCACAGCCTCCTGGTTGTGCCAGGCTGGGAGCTGAGCCAGGGCTGCCCTCTGGGCAGCGGGAGTTGGACCTAAGGAGGCACTGCCTTGGGTCCCCCAGAAGGTGCTGGCCAGCAGGGTGCCCCTTGGAGTCTGCGTCCCACATGATACCTCTACCCCATTGCCCTCTTCCCAGATGCAAGAATGTGGAAGACACCCAGATGTCCTTATTACCAGACACTGTCAGGTTCCAATTCCTAGAAATAGGTCTTTCTGAGTAAGAACTCAGAGGGAGCAGTCATCAAAATATTCCAAGGTTCTGAAAGCAGTTTTTAGACCAATCTTTTAATACTAAATAACTCTTTAAAATGCATAGCAATAGCTGGGCATCAGATTCATTGAGAATAAGAAAAATGAAATGTAGGGCAAGGAAAAGAAGGGGAAAGGGCAGTTTAGAGGATGAAAGTACCCAGGGTGAGGGTTGTGCTTAAACAAATTTGTGCAGACCTAAGAATAAATTTGTTTAAGTTTTACTTTAGATTGAGGAAGAATTTAATTTGCTGCCTTCTTTTCTAGGTTGGATGCCACATCTGTGGTTTGCTTTTCTAAGGATCCATACCAAATTCTATGGGGGGCAAGGAGGTTAGTGTTTAAAGCATATTATTTTCTGCTATGCATATTGGAATCCACTTTTACTTTAAATTTTTGGAAATGTTAATGCTCATTGTCAGCATATCCTTATAAATATGCTTATTATTTTATTTAAATCATACTTTCTTCCAGAAAGAATTTTGGATGAATATATAAATACATATAATCCAATAGCAAAAAAAAAAAGAAGAATTAAAAATAGGCAGAATAGCAGAATAAGACAGGGGGAAATGAGAATAGAAAAGATAGGCAGGCATTCCTATATTTACATCTATGTAAATTCCATATATTTATACCAACTTACATTAGAACCCTTTTAGAACTAACTCTGAAAGGGATACAAGCAATCATGCTAAAATTAATCTTTAGCACTTTTAAAATAAAAAGACATGGTATATTTCATGGAAAAAATATTGTGTTTAGGAGAGAATAATAGAGTTGTGAAGAGGAAGACCTTGGAGTTTTGGAGTGTGAACAGTCATAATTGTTTTTTACAATGTGCATATGTGTTCTGTGTACTTTTTAGACATTGACCATGTTTTGTTTCATGATGATAGAAGAGAAAGATAATCTACTGTTAAGAGAAAGTATGAATCTATTGTCAAAAGAAAAACTTTAGACAAAATACATTTAGCAGAGTTTGTTTTTGTTTGAGTAAAGGACCATTCTCATTTTGAACAAATTTCATGAATCAGGCAGCACCGCAAACCAGAAGAGGTTCTGAGAACTCTGCTGTGGTAGCACAGGCAGTGAGCTTTCACGGGCTGATACGGAGGCAGACAGAGAAAATATATTTGCCTCGTTAGAGTGCAAAGATCCTAGTTAGAGGTTAGTTTGTTGTTTCTGGTTGGTAAAGTCTCAAATTTTGATTTACTATTTATGTTGGGCTGCGGTTTGCTTACATAGGAACTTAGAGGGCTACAGTGGCCCAGCCTAATGGCCTTCCAGTTAAAAAAAATTATTTGACACTATATATATATATATATATCTGTTTTTATTAACTCTGAAGAGTTAATAAAATTATTTGAGAATCATAAATTAAATAAGTATCTGAATCCCCCTAGTTTCAGTTTAATACAGCACTCTGCCCTGTATAAGTGCAGTAGGTGCTCGTCAACTAACTCGGTGGCAGCCCTTAGTCTTCCTCTGTGCATGGCTTTCACGTGTGGTTTCTGGATCCCTGTTTTCTCCATCTCCACTCAGGACCACCTTTCAGAGTGCACTGAGAAACATTTCCAACACTGGCCATAAATTTGTCTGTGAATGCATTTAAGTAGAGCTTCTGGATTTCACATGGCCCTTCGCACAAACGGTTATGGAGAGACTGATGTGGAAAGAGAATAGGTGAGGGTGGGGGAAAGGCTGGCCGCCTGAGGCTCAGCTCCCCCAGTCAGGAATGCCTGGGGCTCCCGGAAGGGAGACTGAGCATTCAGTCACTCCCAAAGGTGTCAACTGTTTCTCCAGTGGATAGCTCACAAAGGCCGGCCAGCCACTGACGGTGCTTCTTACGAACACGTGGTAAATATAGTCAAATACGCGTTCAGTGGTCTGGAAATTCAAGAATCTTGTTACAGATGCACTGCTTTATTAGATAGTGCTGTCCATAAGATTTAGCTCAATCACCACTCTGGTCATCTCTCTTTCTCAGCTTCTGTGCTCATCTATGGTTAGCTGATTTGGATAAAAATTTCTTCTGCCTTTGAAATACACAGAAATGCATTGTGTTCTCTTCCTGAGTCCCAAGTTAATACACAAAAAAATGTCAGGCTAATTATGTGGAAAGTTTTTTTTTTATTTTGTGCTGTACAGATAAAAACACATACTTCAAAATCTCTCCGAATTTCCAAATGCAATATTTTGCTCATGAATTGCTCCAGTGAAGTATTGGGCCTTGGATTAAATGCAAGGAAACAATGCAAGGGAGTGGGTAACAAAGACTCATCCATGTCGCTACACTAAATCCTTACAAGCGTCAAACAGGCATTTCACCTTGGGGCCCTAATTAAAGTTACTTTCCATCGGTTTCATTGTGCGCCCCAGAGAGACAGGCACATAAACAAAACTGACAAGATCTGACAGTATTATTAACCTTCAATGTCAAACTTGATCATCCCAACACAGAACCCCCTCAGGGTATGTGGCTACATGCAACCCCCAAGCCCCCAATCTACCAGGTAGTACAAAGCGTGCAGAAATGAGATGGAAATTGAGGTTTCTTAGTAAATTCACTCCTTAGTCTGCCCTTAAGAAATGTTAGGCAGATTTTTCCTGAAAAGCATTAATTGCGGCCAACTGTTCATATCACTCTGTTGCTATTGAAGAAACAGTAACAAATTGTTCTTCCTCATTTTAGCTCTAGTTCATTCACTCATTTAGCAACTTATTTTTTTTAATTTAATTTTAATTTTAATTTTTTTTAGACAGAGTCTCACTCTGTTGCCCGGGCTAGAGTGCCGTGGCGTCAGCCCGGCTCACAGCAACCTCAAAACTCCTGGGCTCAAGCGATCCTTCTGCCCTAGCCTCCCGAGTAGGTGGGACTAATAGGCATGCGCCACCATGATTTAGCAACTATTTATTGAGTAACTAGATATGATGCAATATTCTAGGCACCTGGAGAGTTTCAAAAAGAAAAGAGGAAATGTCCCTAAGGACATTAAAATACAGTGGGAAAATAACACATATGTGTCGATCTAATTCCTAGAAGTTAAATTGTTGTTTAAATGTGGCTTCAAAAGACAATTTGAAGTCCATCAAAATCTGTTTGAATGAAAAAAAAGACAATTTGGGAAATACTGTGGCAAATTCTTTTATAAAGCAAAGAATCAAATTGTGATATAAACAGCAGTCTTTACTTACTGTGTAAATGGGAATTTTGGTGTAAGGAAACACTCGTAAGGTTGGGAGGTCGCTGAGGAATGGTAGATCTCTTCATGAGAGTCCCTAGGTGGTGTGAATGGTGAGACAACAATGAAGATGAGGACGCTCGGACACGAACACCAGAGAAAGAGGAAGGACAGGAGGCCACAGAGGGGACGATGGGGACCTCCAGAAGAGGGGGGAGGTGATGGCACCGGATTAGGGGGTGTCTCTAATTTAAGGCAGGGAAGATCAGATACGATTTAGTGCCTGCCGTTGCCAGGGAGGAGCTGGTGGTATGATCCCTTGCCCTGCTAGGATAGTAACATGTCATGGGGTGGACTGTCATTCAGCGCTCTTTGCTCACTGTCCTTCATTGATTCAGACAAACAATGTGCCAGGCTCTGTTTCAGGCACAGAGCCTAGGAAACCACGCGTGTCTTGCCCTCGAGGGATTCACAGTCTGATGGAGGAGACAGACTGGGAAAAGACTGAGCAAGGTGTTGTAGCAGCCCCGCAGAGAAAAGCCAACTAACAAATGTGGAATGCTTCTGGAGTTTGCTTGTCACTGCCATTGTTAGAGAATTTTATGAATTATGTAGCCTTTGAGAGTCCTCCTTTTTAGCCTCACTTTTTTTAGGTTAAACAATCCTTTTAATCCAGTACTTCATAGAAGCCTCCCTAGACTCTTGACTCTAAGATTCTCATATCTTTCTTGGAGTTTGACCTGAACTTAAAGAGTCTTCCACTTGTGGACACCACATTATAAAAAGTTATTATGTTCTCGGGTTATTTTGCTATGCGATGCCAATCTGAGATATTAATACAATTGAATAAACAACTTAGCAATGTGTACTCTAGAACTAATCATTTTTTCTTTTGAAATCCACTTTAACTGTAAATGTTGAGAACTTGCCACTCTAGAAGATACCTGTTCTCCTCAATTGATCATGCATGTGAATGTGTGAGGGCGTTTGTGGTTTTCATTTGCTGATGGTAAAGTTGCTTCGATTCTCCCATAAATGCTAAACCTCCTGGCTGGAACATACAATGTAAATGGTCCATGACAGCTAATTGTTCCTAAGAACACATAACTGTTCCTAAAAGTTTACAAGCGTTTTTATGTATGAGATTTGAGTGGGTATAAAGAATGTTAGTGACGGCACCAGTGAGAGAAATTTCAGGTTTACCTACAGCCACGCAGTCTAGTGTTGGCAACTGGTCGACTTCAACTTCTGAAAACCAAATAATCACTGTGAAGTTTGCAATTCCAGTTTGTGGATGCTGAATGTTCTTTGGCTTTTCCGACAGGAGGAAGCTCTTCAGCTGTTGCTGGACTGCTTTTGCGCTAACCTTGAGACCCTCTCAGGAAGGCATGATGGCCGAAGAGCTTTTCCTGGGGGTACCTGTGAAGTTATCGTGAGCTCCCTCCTGGAAACCAATCGATCACATGTCAGAAATCTCTTCTCACATCCTCGCAGGTAGCTCTTCTCATATTTCACAGCAACAGAAGAATATTTGTTTAATTAAAAAGTGTTTGTGGCCTGAAGAGAGACAAAATGAAAATACAGAATTCAACACTATCTTAGTCTGTTCAGGCTACTTTAACAAAATACCTGTGTGAGTTATGGTCAGACTCAATAATGCTATAGGGAGGGGGAGGAAAAGCGTGTTAGACGGAACAAATTTCAACACCTTTCAATGCTGTGATTTGGACCAGATTCCCTCAGGTTTGACAAACACGGCAAGTCCATTCCTTTTTGCAAACCTTGGTGTAGACAGCCTCAGTTGTGCTGTATCTCAGGGAGTGGCGGAAGTGGATTGAATGAGACGAGCACAAGTCTAGCTGACAGACTCCAGTGGAATTCAGTGTCAGGGCACACCTGGTCCTGCCTTCCTCCCAACCCAGCCAGGAACCCCTGAGTCCCCAGTACCCCTAAACAGCCCTGTAAGCCCCTCCAGGTCTGGTTCTCAGCCAAGAAGAGTACAAGTGGCCTTGGCGTCCTGCTCTTTGGAGGTCTTCATCCTGAGTAGGGCTCCAAGTGAATCAGTATGTGAAAAGGGAAAGAGAGATGTACAGGTAAGTACTAAGAAAATGCAGAGAAAGAAGATCTTATTTCCACTTACGTTTCTCACAGGAGAAATATTCAAACTATGCCATGGAAGGTAAGATTGGATTTGTATACATGCAAATTGGATGGAGGGAGGGAGCTCCCCGAAGGTGGAAATGCAGAAAGTATGGGTAGGGTGACACTTCTGCCTTCTGCCACCTGCCAGCCGTGTGTGGCCTTGAGTGAGTTTCTAACCCCTGTGTGCCTTGATTCCTTATCAGTGAGATGGGAATAGTAAGGACACCTATTCCACAGAGTTCTGAGAATCCAAGGAGCTAACGTACCCTCATTGCTTAGAACAGGCCTTGACATGCAATTAAACATTGTAGAAATATCCACTGATATTAATGCTATTGCCAGTGTAAGCACAAATGACAAAGGTAGCAGAAATTCAGAGACAGAAAAATAGAAGGTGATCTGGATCAGCCTGCTTTTGTTTAGTAACCCCTATTCTAGATTTTCCCAATAGTAACACTTTCAAATAGCACGTTCCAATGTTTCCAGTCTGTCCTGCTACTTTGTTAAGAGAGGGTCATTTTACCCTCAGAAGTCACTGAATCTTTTTATTTAGGGATCTACAATGATCTGTATTTTGATGCTGGATAAGATTCCTCTCAATTTCATTCCTGGTTGGAAAAAAAAGGCAGAGCATAGATAAATTACACTAGCAGTGAAAACACGCACACACACAGGCACAAATGCCCTATAGGCAAAGCCAAATCACATTTCTTTAAAAATCATGGCTATGTGGGATACATATAAACTGGCTAATTCAATTGTTCCAAAATTCTATTTTTCTGCTTTTTTTACCCTCTAAATTTCCTGATTAAGGCCAGACCCATCAAGTTTACATGATCCTAAAAATTATGGGAGAAAAAAATACTAATATGGATAAATATAAATATACACAATAGGAATTCAATAGGATTCCTATACACAATAGGAATTTTTTTTTGAGACAGAGTCTCACTCTGTTGCCCAGGCTAGAGTGCCATGGTGTCAGCCTAGCTCACAGCAACCTCAAACTCCTGGGCTCAAGCTATTCTCCTGTCTCAGCCTCCCGAGTAGCTGGGACTACAGGCATGCACCACCGTGCCCGGTTAATTTTTTCTATGTTTAGTTGTTTGGCTAATTTCTTTCTATTTATAGTAGAGACAGTGTCTCGGTCTTGCTCCGGCTGGTCTCGAACTCCTGAGCTCAAGCAATCCTCCTGCCTCAGCCTCCCAGGGAGCTAGGATTATAGGCGTGAGCCACCGTACCTGGCCCACAATAGGAATCTTACATTTTACATTTTTTTTAATTATTTGCAGTCAAATTCCTCCTAATCCTTTTCCTTTGCCTTTTGGTCACTCATATATCCATGTCTTACCCCTTCTTCATATTTTTTTCCTTTAAAAAATAAAAGAAAGTCACATAAAATTAGCATTACCATTGTAATCCTCCTCCGCTCCTTTAATATTTCCTGCTAGACTTTCTTGTGTTGCCCCCAGAGATCCATAATGATAAAGACTGAAAGTGATTTATAAGCAAAAGAAAGAATAAGGGAATTACTGACTTCAAGAAAACAAAAAGTAAGGAAGGAAATCATCATAGTACACTAAATACTCAACTGTGGATAATATTTGCATCAGCAGAACAATGTGAGAGTCAATGTAGATATAGTGAAAAGTTGTAACCATTTTGAAAGAAGAGAGAAAGCAGAGAGTATGATGGTGGCTAAGAAGTATGAGAAGTCAATAGATCATGCTTAAATTGATAAACAAAATGAAAACAATATATACATTGTTTGGAACTATGGCCATTTTTTTTGTTAGTGAATTAACTTTTTTGCTTTCGTTATTGTTTTTAATCGACATATCACATTGAGTGTAACATGTCTGAGATTCATCCGTGCCGCGTGCGTGTTAGGAGTTTGCTCCATTGTACTGCTGGATAGTAATCATCAGTAAGTGGGCGATTAATGCATTTTAGCAGGCATCGCCATATCATTATTTATTAATATCTTCTCAATGGAAAGAATATTCATATTTTAAAATTCAAATTATCTCATGTTTGCTGTGATCGTATTCCTTTTACACACAAGGGACGTAGAACTGAGATATTAAAAAAAAGATCTTTTCTCCCACCAATACACTGACGATATCCTAGGCCAGAATTGCTAAGCGCTAATTGGTGGGTCCAGCGCCCCATTGTTGGTAATTAAGGCCATCTGCTTCAAATTGTCATCTTACAGGGAAACAAAATGCCAATTACAAGGTAAAGCTTCCATAAGCTTAGCTGATGTTGACAGATTGTGGAAGTGAGGAAGTGTTTTTGTGGATGAATTACAAATGAAGACAGCTGCACACTGAGGAAAATTGAAACATTTTGCCTTAAAATAAAAAGAGAAAAAAAAGCGTGTTTTCTGGAAATAAGTATGCAGCTATTTAAAAGGACATTGGGCCCCCTGACAATGATACCACCACATGTAAACACCAAGCAGCGCACATGTGCCAAGTGAAGGCGAAATCTAGGAAGACTGAGCGCTCAGAGGGATGGCATAAAAACTGCGGAATGTCATCGGGTGACAAAGGAAGGCGGAAATCCTAGTGTATCACCATTCTGTGGATGTAGGTAGAAATGAGTCCAGCACCCTTTCTGTGCTGCGTGGCCTCCACAAATAGACGGGTATATTCGGAGGAAACTGGGGAGAAAATCGACAGTACTAAGAGTGCAGTTAACTAGGAATCTGAGTGACTGACAGGTTTCCTTCATAAGCCCTTTCACAAAATCTTGGCTGTCTGAGATGAACATTCCTGTATAATTTAGTATAATTTCTCTCTGCTCCTGAAAAATCATGTTAAAAAATTAAAAATCAAAATAATTAAAATTAAAATAACCCAACATCCATGTTTAGCAATATTAAGTGGCAGATATTCTTTGTGGATTCCATTTTATATATATATATATATATATACACACGCACATATATGTACACATAAAATATATACATATATGATATATATCTCTGCCCTCCTTGGTATCAATGGGGGATCGGCTGGTTCCAGGACCCCCACGGATACCGAAATCCGAGGATGCTCAAGTCCCTGATGTAAAACGGTGTAGTATTTGCACATGACCTACCCACATCCTCCTCTATATTTTAAATCATCTCTAGATTACTTCTAATACCTAATGCAATGTAAACGCTATGTACATAGTTGTTATACTGTACTGTTTAGGAAATAATAACAAGGGAAAAAAGTCTGTACGTGTTCAGCACAGGGGCAATTTTTTTTTTTTTTTTTTTTTTTTGCGGAATATTTTCCGTATTTTGAATCCGTGGATATGCAACCCAGGGAATCTGGGCGCCAATATTAGGGCTGCCAAAACCAGCTGACGCTGAGCAAAAGTGATCTGGGAGAGACCGAGGGAAGAGCGAGTGGAGAACGGGCCGGCTGCCACAGAGCGCAGCGAGTTCCAGCAAAAGCACTTCTTGAAGTATTAATACCAAGTTGTATCCTTTCTTGGCAACAGTGTTTGCAGGGACTGGCAGCCAAAGCTCTCCTGGAACTGGTTGGATTTACAGAAGCAGACGAGGCCAGAGTCTGAAAGAGTCACACAAGATGGGACATGGTTCCAGGAGGGAACGTCGATCTCTATGTGGACTGTGGAAGGTTCCTCTGGCCCTTCTCTTCCTTCCCTCTGTAGGGACCTCCTGAAAGGGCCTTGTCCTTCAAGTGCCCAGCCCGCGAAAATTCCATGTATTCGATGAGTAGTGAGGTTAAAAAAGGAAAAAAGGGAAAGACTGACCCCATTTTAATAAAAAGATGCTACTTAAACCATGTGAAAAAGAGCATCAGAACTTACCAAGAAATGAAAAATGTGTATTTAATCACCATTGAAATATTTCTTGGAAATAAAAAATTTGACCAAATATTACCATGAAATCAAAACCTTCATGGAAGCCATTGCCACAGATGAGAAATGCACACAGTAAGGTCATATAAATGAGTCTCATTTCTAGCAGATATTTAATAGTATAAAAATAAACACCAAAAAAGTTCATATTATTGATTTAAAAGTTGATAGGCTGAGTGCCAGGACTCATGCCTATAGTCCCAGCTACTCCAGAGGCTGAGGCAGAAGGATCACTTGAGCCCAGGTGTTTGAGGTTACAGTGAGCTATAATCTGGCCACTGCACTCCAGCCTGGGTAACAGAGCAAGGCTCTGTCTCAAAAAATAAATAAATAAGTAAATAAATACACACACACACACATATATATATGCACATAAATCAAAATGACACAATCAGACTAAGCTGCAACATATTTGACACATCAATAAATGTAAATGAGTTAATACTTTTTAAAGGAGTTTTAGATTAGATGCAAAAAGCAAATCCAAGTTCCATGTTATACACAAGAGACTTGCCTAAAAAGTGTGATTTGGGAAGGTTAAAGATAAAAGAAATGGTGTAGATATTCCAGTAAAATACAAATAAAAAAAGAGATTAGAGTCACAAACTCAACATCACGTCATCATATGACGAAATTCAGATGAAAAGTGTTGCACAAGAGCAAAAAAGGCAATTTATAATACTAAAGGGTATGATTTACAAGTTATATAGAACAGTTATAAATACCTAAGTGCCAATAATATTCATAAGTCAGAAATTACAGCCATTACAGGAAGGAAAGGAAGAAATACTACTAGCAGCAGATGTTAATTCACTTTTTCAATCCACAGCAGATCATGTAGGAAAAAAATAAATGTAAGCATACAGAAAATTTCTGTAAATACTGTAATCTGAAAATAGAAGATAAATCTCTCCAAATGTTCATGAAATAGCAATAAAAATGACCATTTATTAGACCACAGAAAAACTCAATAAATTCCAAAAGTTAGGAAAAAAAATAAGATTTTCTGATTCTCTTGGGATGTATTGAATGTGTCCTCCAAAGTTCATGTGTTGGAAACTGACTGCCCAACGTGGGGTGTTGGGAGGTGGGGCCAACAGGAGGTGTTTGGGTCATGGGGCACAGCCCTCTCAAATAGATTAATGCCATTACCTCGGCAGTGGGTTTGTTATCCTGGGAGCAGTTCCTCACAAAATGACAAGTCAAACCCCCTCTTGCACTCACATGTTGTCTCCCTCCCCTCTCTCCCTCTCTCTGCCCTTTTACCTTTTTGCCAAGGATGCTACAGCAAGAAGGCTATGGCCAGTTGCTGGCCCCTTCATCTTGGACTTTCTAGCCTCCAGAACCATGAGAAATAAATTTCTACTGTTTCCAAACTACCCGGCCTATGGTGTTCTGTTATAGCAGCACAAAACAGACTAAGACACCATCTTTACAGTTTTTATGTCTCTTGTCTAAATGCACTGGGTAAGAGTCCCTATTGGGTAAGAGTAGTAAGTGTTAAGCCATCCTTGACTTTTCCTGACAATGGTGGGGTTGTCACTAGTGTTTTTTCAGAAAACCTGATGCTATTGTTTAAGCTAAGACAAAAATATATTTTGTCATGTTAAGAAAATATGCATTTATGTTTCATTTTTTAAATAAGAAATGCTGATTATTTTGAAATCATTTTCAGAGTTCATTAAGATAATTCTATGATTAACTAATACATTATATTAAAATATATCTAATATTGAGCCATCCTTACGATGCTAAGATAAATCCCCAATTAGTTGTGTTATATTACTCTTTTAATATGATACTAGGTTTTTCTGCCAGGTTATTTAAAATTTTTAAAGTCAATATTTATAAATGAGACTTGCATATAATTTTTCTCTTTTGTGAAATATATTCAGGTTTTAGCATCTTGTTGTCTATTTATTTTCCCCTTTTTTCCTGTTTTGTGTATTTACTCCTTCCTCCTTTCTTTATCTGATTTTAGGCTGGTTAATGGTTTGTCTATTTTATTGGTTTATTTAAAAGGATCACCTTCAGAATTTATTAGTTATACAATTTTTCTGCTTTCAAATTCCCAACAGGTATTTTTATGGTTTTGTTGTCATTATCATTTCATTTTTAAATTAAACAAACTGGTTTTAACCTTCATGATGGAAAACAAACAAACAAACAAGAATAGCTAGGAAAACTCTGAAAAAGAGGAGCACATATTAAAACATAAAGTTTCTGTAACTATGAATAAGAGACCTATGTAATCACACAAAATGCTCAGAAATACACCAAATACTTATAAGAATTTATAATAAAAATTGCACCTAAATTTAGTGGGAGAAAAGATGGATTATTTAATAGTTTGGGAAAAACAGGTAGCATATTAGAAATAAAAATATAGTTGAATATATCTTATAATATAAGCAGAATAAATTCAAAATAAAAGATTTAAATGTAAATAATGGAATCATAAAAGTATTAGAAGGAATGAGGGAATTTGTTTCAATTTTAGAGTGGTGCCCTAGTTTTGTGCTGCTACAACAGAATACCTGAGACTGGGTAATTCATAATGAACTGAAATTCATTTGGCTCACGATTCTGAAGGCTGGGAAGTCCAAGATCAAGGGGCTGCATGCAGCAAGGCCTTCTTACTGCGTCGTCCCAGGGCAGAAGGGCACAGGAGCACATATGAGACAGCAAGAGCCGAGGGAGGCCAAACTCATCCATGTATCAGGAACCCACTCCCAGGTAACACCATCAATCCATCCACGAGGGCAGAGCCCTCATGACCTGGTCACCTCTTAAAGGCCCCACCTCCCCACACTGTTGCATCAGGGATTACGTTTCCAACATATGAACCTCAGGGGGACACATTCAAACCACAGCAAATAGTAAAGGCCTTTCTAATTACACTCATCCCTCTTTATCCCTGGGGGATTGGTTCCAGCACTCCCCTTAGATTACCAAAATCCAGGGTTGCTCAAGTCCCTCATATAAACTGGTGTAGTATTTGCATATAACGCATACACATCCTCCTAAATACTTCAAATCATCTCTATACTTGCGAAAATTACTTATAATACCTAATATAATATAAATGCTGTGCACATAGTTGCTATACCGTATTGTTTTAATTTGTATTATTTTTCTTGTTTATTGCTAGTTTCTGAATATTTTCAATCCATGGTTGGTTCAATCTGTGGATATAGAACCCATAGCTAAGAAAGGCCAACTGCATAACATAAAATCCAGAAGTCATAAAAAAATTTTAAAAACCTATATGACCAAAAAACACCGTAAGTAATGTCAAAAAATTAACTAGTAATAAAATAATGTGCTCCTAGGAATCCATAGGGAAAAAAAACGACAATCTAATATAAAAATGGTAGGAATAGACAGTTAATAGAAAAGGAAATAAGAAAGAGTTTTAAACATGAGAAAAGATGCTCAAGTTTTCTCATAATAAAAGAAATGCAAATTAAAACAACACTGAGAAATCACTGTCCACTTATCAGGTAGGAAAACTCAAGAATATGATAATGAAATATCTGGTGAGGCTGTGGGAAAACAGGTTCTAGCATACACAGTTCTTAGAAGCGTAAATCAGTACCAGCTCTAGGAGGGCTGTTGACAACATCTATTAGAATTTCAAATGCATTTACTTTTTGATCTAGCTCTCCTATTCCTCCATATTTACTCTGCGGCAACATTTGCACAGTTGCAAAATCATGTCTCTACAAGCTGTGAGAATTACAGATACCACGATGAGATCACTCTTACCAGACCCAGACAAAGTAGGGCTCGGAAGGCATGAAGAGGAGGTCTCATGCTTGCATGTCTGAAATAAGAAATGTTTCCAAGGACTTTTTAAAAAACCCACAAGAAATCTCTTCCCATCTTTCACACCTCTCCTGCCTAGCACAGCTTGCATGTTTCACACATACACATACATTTCTATGATAAGATGCACCACTAGACATTCTTCAGGACTGCAGGATATGAGATGCTCTCAAAAGAACACTTGCCCAGTAATAGCATCTCCACCAACAAATAACAACAACTCTGGCTTTGAGCCTCTGGAACCAATGGACTCTGTTTCTAAGCAGCTTACATGAACCTCTCCATTTTTGCTAATAAATGCTTCCTTTTATCTTTCTCCTACCAGATGCGCTTATAGGTTGCCACTTCGTGCATCCCGGAGTATAGCCCTATTTTTTTTCCATACCTGAATAAATTCAACACACTTGCAGATATTTTTCTCTAGTATCTTTTCTTTAGGTTTACATAGTCTGGTGTCATAAGTGAGATGAAGCAAGATTACCTTCGGAAGAGAATGGCGATTTTTGGAACAAAGAGAGGTACTCACCATCCCTTTGCATCCGCTATTTCTGTAGGTTGCTTTTTTTTTCTACCCAGGTACACCATCTCTCAGGTCAAGCTCCCTCCCTTTGCTATCTGGTTGGATTAAGTTATCTTAATGAAGGAGACTACATCCCTTCTGGGACTATAAAAGACTTTTTGTCTTTTCTGGCAAGTCCTTTCTAGTACAAAGACATTTTGTCTTTCTGGTCCTTGTGAGTGCACTTTTAGTTTCAGTTTTATTCTGAGTTATTTGTGTGTGCTTATACTTTTGTTTGTTGCTTGATTTTTTTCCCCCTCTATTTCTTTTTTTTTCTCTCATTTTATTTTTATTAAGCATTATATAACATACTGCATGCTACATAATACATTGTATAACCTTCTAGCAGGAGTAGATGACCATTACTGAGTTATTTTTCCATCAATCAGGAAAATGCTGCTTTAATCAATGTTCTCCAAACCCTTTGACTCGTAGTAACGATTAACTCCAGAGATGCGCTTATCTCTTTCCATCAACTGCCAATAATATACAAAATGGGCAACTCTTTTTTCCTTGCCACCGTTAGTGAACTTGTGGATGTACGCAGTGGCCACTCTGGGGATGATCAAGCACGTGCCCATGACGGCAAGTCCAGGGAGAATCTCAAACCACATCTCGGCACCTAAGGCCCCTGGCTACCTAGGCCAAAATTCCGCTTCAAAGCCCCTTAAAGGTGACCGGGATCCTCTATTTCTGAACATCTTTCTAGAACAAAATTTACTTTCTAAAAAGGTGGGCTTGAGTTGACCCTTTAAAAGTCATTAGGTCAGTTGCCGCCATTCAATTAGGAATGTCAGTCTCCAAAGAAAAATTCTCTCTCATGTCAGGATAAAGTGGTACCCAGATAGACAAGGTTACCACTAGGGGCCTGCCAGTTTTAAAAAAAAAAAAATCCCATGTACATAGGGAAAACTTGGTCCTAGTGAGGAGACGGTGCAGTTAGAGCCCAGGCTACCCATCAAGTAAAACAAAATCCTGTTTCAGGCACGCTGTGCGACAAAACACTGGTCCAAACTCCTAACGTTTCCTGACATGGCTTAGAAGATTTTGCTTTTGCTGTTGAGAGATAATAAAAAAAAAACCAGCATGGGACCCCCAATTCCAAAGCATGCAATAATGGTCCCCCTTCTGGGATGCCAGCTGGCTGGCTATATGTTAAAAAATTATGGTCCTCTGTCATACACATCTGTAAGCCAATAGAGCACACCAAAACTAATTTGGATTTTCACTGGCCATCCTGGGGTCTTCTGAGTTCCCCAAACTTATCTTTCTGAGGACAAAAGTAGAAGATTAAATAAACAATGTAAATGGGAAGCCTACTTCAGTTGGTACCTAAAAGGTTCAGGCACACCCAGGATTCTAAAACTGCCCCCCTATAAGACAACAAAAATTGACGGGAGACAAACAGTTAAGGAGAGACAATGAAGCTCTGGGGGCCAGACGGCTTCCCTTCGAAGGAGACTCCCCTCCTCTCTCCTTCGCTCCTCCTCTCCATCCTTCTTTGGCCGACCTGCCTTTCCCTCCAGATTCTCACTCCATGCCCCTGAGCCTCCTGGTAAAGCCTGTCCCTTTCAAGTCAAGCTCCCTGATGCTGCCGCTAAACTCCACGTTTCTTGTGTTCCTTGGAGGCTGAACTTGAAGCCATTGCCAAGGAATTCCCAAAGGTCACTGAGGACCCGCATGGATTTGCAGAAAGTCCAACATGGCAACTCAGGCCGATCAGCCAAGTCCAGGTGGTCCGCACACCTGTTGGTGAAGGCCAGGCTCGCGTGGCCCAGGCTCCTTGACACGACTCTGAGGAGGGTTTAGACACCCACCCCTTACCACCAAAGACTGTGACAGAGCCTGAGGCATGGCCAAAAACCCCACAAGCCTATTCCTGAGGCTTTCCCTTAAAACCTTAGACTGGAATAAAATCCAGGCCATAGACTCAAGAACCTGATGAGCCAATTTACGACTATTGTAGTCGACTCCAGGTTGGAGTTTTACAAAGTTCTGGATCACATATAGACGTCGATTCTACTCGAGCAGCCTTTAAGTCTATTTTTGCAGACAGCTTTTCCCAAGAACTTTCTCGGCTTGTCAAAAGAACCTACATAAAATGAGAAACTCTGCCCACTTCTGAGCAAGTTAATTTGTCAAATCAGCTGGCCCACACCCTTGAGGACTCGACTAAAAAAGAAAACCACGAAAATCCTTAATCTCCAATCACCGAGGATGGAGGCGCCCAGAGGGGACACTGGGCAGAGACTCCCTGGGCTGTGTGGCTTTGGTAAGAAGCGTGGCCCTGCTGGAAAAGAGATTGCTACAAAAGAAACAGGAATCTCTGTCTCCACTGCCCCGCCCTTAACCTGGGACCACCCTCGGTGCAGGGGCTCAAAGATTTACAGGGACTTGCCTCAGTTCTCTTAATCACCCGGGTGAAACTACCCTTCACCTTCAGAACGAGAGAGCGACTGTGCTCATAGGCAGGGGAACAACGCTGTTAGCCCTTAACCCTCCAGCCTCCACCAGTCCCCGCTGCCTCTCAGTAACCAGAAGATACACAGGGAGGAGTCTCCAGGGAGCCTATGGTTGCTGCTGTTTCTCAGCCTGTCCTTTTGGCCTGGGTCCTTCACAAGACACCCACCCCATTGTGCTTCTTAATTCCCACCCCATTCGCCTACTTGGATGGGATATTCTGAAAAAATATGATGCCAAAATTTCTTTTTCCTAAAAGCAGGAAGTAGTTGTAGACTTTGATAAACCAAACGATGCTGACTAGACTTTGGAGTCTTCGTACTAGTCCTTGCCATGCCCCAATTCTACCTATTGGAAAACCAGACAACCGGGGGGGGGGGGGGGGGGGAGGTTTGCTCAGGACCCCCGAGCGGTAAGCCGCATGGTTATTCCAAGGCATCCAGTGGCTCCAAATCCCCACGTCTTATTAAACTCGGTAAGTTTAGTGACACTGACAGCAGGTTTCCACCACCGTGGATCTGAGTGGTTCATTCTCCAGTATTCCAGCGGATCAGGGCAACCGATAGCTTTTTGACTTTGCCTGGTGAGGCCAGCAGTCCACCTGCACGTTAACGCCCCAGGGTTTTCTGAAAACCCTTTCTGTTTCTCTCAAATATAAAGGCAAACTTGTTGGTTGCGACTTTTCCCCAAGGCTCCACTGCCTACAGTAGATAGACGACTCCCTCCCTCTATGCCCCTCCACAGGGAGCGTGGGGGGAAAGTCAGCGTGGGTCTGTTAAAGCCACTGGCTGCTGAAGGTCACTAAGTCTCTAAAGAGAAGCTGCGGCTAGTAAAAGCTCAGGTGAAATATGCGGGCCACTGCATTTCAGAGAACGGGCTGCATTTGGGTCCAGGCTGGGCGCGAGGTGTTCCACAGTTTCCTCAGCCGAAAACCAAATGCCAGCTCTGCGGGTTTCTTGGACACACAGGTTACTGCCGTCACCGGGTCCCTGACTTCTCTTCCGGCCCAACTCCTGCCTGCGTTCCTCATTTCAAGTTACGGACCCAGGCCCCACTGTTTGCGCAGAACCTGAAGAGCAAGCTTTTAACAAACCGAAGGAGAAATTGGTAAATCCTCCAGCTCCAGGTCATCCTAACTATAAACTCCCTTTTCCCTCTTTGCATATGAAAGGGAAGGAAACGCTTTGGGGGCCTTAACCCAAAAGCATGGAGGAGGCTAACAACACTTTCCAGGATGCTATCGTCAACAATTGGCTCTCACGGCCCATGGATTCCTCCCTCCCGCCCCCCCACCCCGCCCCCCCCACCCCGCCCCACCTGGGAGCAGCCTCGTTAGTTCAGACAACTGGGGAGCAGCCATGGGATCCCCCAGCTGGTTCAGGCTTCATGCTGTGGCAGCTCTCACCCTCACTTCACACAGCACCTCCTGCCAGCCCCTCGCCTGCCATGGGCCTCTCCTACCTGCCGCTCCTCATATCGTTCCCTCCCCTGTGACAACCCTGGCCCTGCAACTCTCCTGCGCTCTCCTTCAGAGGAGACGCACCTGGCTGCCTGACTCGACAGCCCACCTGAGCTGCCCGGGTTTACAGACCTCGCCTATTAAAGGGCGACTCTGGCGAGGGCTGTGCCGTGTTCCTTTGACGTCTGGAAGCAGCTCCTTTGCCCCGAGCCACTGCAGTCCCGCAGGCAGAGCTCTGTGCCCTCGGCCCGGCCTGTCTCCTCGCTAAGGGAAAGACTTTACTGTGGACACAGGCAGTAGGATGCCTTTGCTCACGCTTTTCAAATACCGTGCAAGCAAAGAGGCCTCCTCACTTCCAAGAGAGACAAAATAAAGCATGGGCCTTACGTAAAAGAATTATTAGATGCAATACTGTCACCTGCCGCTCTAGCCGTTGTCAAAGTTCCAGGCCATTTAAAACTAGACTCTGCGGAAGCTGAAAGAAATCCACTTGCTGATACTGCAGCAGAGAATGCGGCTCTTAGGATCCTACCGATGGAACCTCTGCCACAGCCCAGCTAGAAAGGTTCCCAAAGGATGATCTTAAAACAGTTACTACACATGCACAGCCTCGGGCGCCAGAGGTGGAAAAACAGAATTGGGAAACCGTGGCTGCCAGGCCAGTAACAGGGAGGAACTGTGGTTTGGGCCAGTGAAAAGCATGTCCTACCAGACTCCGTGGAATTTCTGTTATTAACTTACCCTGCATGATTTAAGTCACTGGGCCACAGAAAAGACGCTTACTTTTATGAGACAATACTGGCGGGGTGACATCAATAAAGCAGCCAGAAATGCTTATTTAGCCCGGCCCGCCTGTCCCACGTTCGACCTGGGAAAGCCAGTGCACACAGCCGCCGGCCGCTTGATCTCCCCGCTGGGCCATTCGAGGTTTGGCAGGTGGATTTTTATCCAACTGACTCCCTCGCACGGAGGCAAACATACTTTAGTCTTGATCTGTATGTCATTCTGCTAGGTCATCCTGGTTGTAGGTTCTGATGTTTTACGTTCCCTGCAGAGGAACCACTGCCTCTCAGGGCAGGTGATCCTTGCCCTGGGGAACCCCCGCGCCCTACGCCGCCCAGCAACCAAGGAGCGAGTTTCACTGCACAAGTCGGAAACGAGTGTGTGCCATCTGCAGTCTCGCAGCACCTTCGTTGCACTTGGCATCCCCAGTCCTCCGGACGAGTCAGACGCACCACGGTACTATTTTTTTTTTTTTTGAGACAGAGTCTCACTTTTGTGCCCAGGCTAGAGTGAGTGCCGTGGCGTCAGCCTCGCTCACAGCAACCTTAATCTCCTGGGCTCAAGGGATCCTCCTGCCTCAGCCTCCCAAGTAGCTGGGACTACAGGCATGCGCCAGCCACCATGCTCGGCTAATTTTTTCTATATATATTTTTAGTTGGCCAATTAATTTCTTTCTATTTTTAGTAGAGACGGGGTCTCGCTCAGGCTGGTTTTGAACTCCCGACCTTGAGCAATCCACCTGCCTTGGCCTCCCAGAGTGCTAGGATTACAGGCGTGAGCCACCGCGCCTGGCCTACCACGTTACTCTTAAGACTCACCTGGCAAAGTTTCTGGGGACCTCGCACTTGCCAACATCCCTGCCCGCAGTGCTTCTGATCTTGGGGCCACTCCCTTTGGATTTCGCAAACTCTCGCTATTTGAGATAATCACTACTGCACACCCCATGCATTGGGGCCCAACTTCTTTTGATCCAAAATTAAGAAAAGGTGAAATGCCTCAATGCTGTAAGGGTATAATCAATGAGGCTATAGATAAAAATTATACTCTGCTGGAACAATATTTCCTCAATGTGCTCAGAAGACAAAGACCTAAAATATCGCAACCTAATAGCCAGGAGGTTTTGTCTACTGAAAAAGGTATTTACAAAAAGACTCCCTCCAACCCCTCCAGAAAGGCTCAAGTTGGGTCCTGTTAACCAATCTCTGAAATGCCAAGCTGGAGGAAATACTCTCCAATTTCGAATGGGTTCTTCGCACCCATTGTCACCCATGTTGCATGTTGGACGTTTTCTATTCTCAGCCAGAGAGAATGGACCGAGAACCGCCTCTGCCTTTGTTTCCCTGCGCGGCTAATGAGAGGTGATCAGACACTCTTCTTCGGCTCCTAGCCAGACTCACAGGACTCCAACCAGTGAAAATTGCCCTAAATACAATTCTCTATTCATTGTCTTTAAGTTCCCACCTATGCTGATTCTCATAGCCTCAAAAGTGTGTAGTTTTGAACTTCTCTATTTGGACAAGTTAATACGTGCAGTCGAGACCCTACCATCCAATGCAGCACTATTGCTGACGATAATATGCCATCAGTTGGGCTGACAGCCTGTGTTTGATGCTTTTCATTTTTTAATTCTTTCTTTCTTTTTTTAAACATAAGAACCTACCTTATTCTGCCTTGGTTGTGCACGAGACTACCTTAAGTTTTATCCAAACCACCCTAAGACTGGATGTTTTCTGTGGGCTACTTGCTGTCCAGCAGGTGGGCACTCCAACCTACAGCTGGTGAAAATCATGAAGCAAGAAGGAAGCTCTGCAAAAGGGAAGAGGGAAAGTGTAGGAATTAGGTTAATTTCTATTCCCTTTTATTTTGGAAACCATGGTAACTGAGAGCTCTGATTGAATGATTTAATATGCCAATATAAACCTAGAAGTATCTGGGAAAGAATAAACCCCTTTGATCTATTCAGTTCCTCTTCCTACTGGAGAAAATTTTTCCACGCAAATCATATGTTTGCTAACTGCGATCAGGGTTTTCCATAAACCATAACGTGATGGACAGATTAGTTGCCCAGTGGAAGTGACTTTCTAATGCATGATCCAGCCTCATTTTAAATGCTTTACTGTCATTGAGTTTGGGATTACAATCCTCAAAACTTCTGGGAAATCTGAAAATGAAGTCACAAATTTAATCATAGGTCTCAAAGAATCTAGAATTTTGGGCAATACGGTCCAATTTTATTCCACCCAAGTGTATAAGCTAATCCATATTCACATTTTTGTGAATCTGCTTTCCTATCCATTCACACATTGAAATGGTTTTGCCATGCTGCCTTTCTTTGAAAGAGCATTTTGCATTTGTTAATGAGGCAGACAATCTACACACATTTTAAAGTAATCACACCCTTCTTAGCACTTGCTTTTTACAAGCCTACGTTCTTAAAATGATGGATATATTCCTAAAAAGCTGTGTATTGACTTGATTTTTAAACCTTTAATTGAATTTTGTATTAGTGGAGGCCACTATCTAAGGAAGCCCTATGATGAATTCTTTGTAATATAAACAGATCCTCTCAGTTGATCTTCTTTGTAGAATTAGGCCTTTTTAAAAGGATATTCTTAGAATTATTTCAGATTGTCACCTACTTAGATATGTAGCTACATTAGGTCACAAGATAAAGATTGTGGACTTATGAGTATAAAACTCGTACTTAACAACGAATTCCAACCTGACCTCAAGAGAATATATCATATACAACACTATATTATTGACATTGCATATTTATTATGTTTTATGTTTTTATATGTTTATAATATAACAGGTGGAAAATATGATATAAAAATCTAGGTATAAAGTAGAACATACAAATATAAAAGCATACTAAAAAAGAAAGGAACACCACGGCACTCACTCTAGCCTGGGCAACAAAGCGAGACTCTGTCTCAAAAAAAAAAAAAAGGAGAAAGGAGAAAGAAATGTTTTCATTAGATTTATTTTTTCTTAGTTTAAATTTGGACTCTGAAAACTACTCTAGAAAAATTGTTAATTTTACTGATGATCTTTCTTTGCTTTTTCTAAGTATGATTATTGTATCTCCTGCTATATTTCAAATATGAAAATCACCTTTCCCCCAACATTTTAAGCCTTTACATAATAGCATTTATTTTTAATACTCATAAATGAGTAAATATATAATGACAAAATATCAATTATAAAGTCAGTAAAGTTTTGAAAAATTATAAGATAATTATTAATGTTAAGTTGCATGGTTTTTTAATCAAAGATAAATGCATACGTAGTTTATTTATTTATTTTTTAGAGACAGGGTCTCAGTCTGTTTCCCAGGCTGTAGTGCAGTGGCATCATCATAGCTCACGGCAGCCTCAAACTCCTGGGCTCAAGGGATCCTCTTGCCTCAGCCTCCCCAGTATCTGGGACGACACGCACACAGCTAGTTTTTTTCATTTTTGTAGATATGGGGTCTCACTATGTTGCCCCAGGTTGGTTTTCAAACTCTTGGCCTCAAGCAATCCTCCCTCTTCAGCCTCCCAAAGCAGTGAAATTACAGATATGAGCCACCATGCCTGGCTCCATACGTACATATTAATAGTTTTAAAAATCTAATTGAATAAGGGGTTCTGCCTAGTCTTAATCATAGAGGTAATCACTTATAATCATTTATTTTTAGTGTTTCTGGTAGTTGATTTTCTCTAATAATAATTGTGCACAGTTATTTCTTTCTTACCAATCTTGTAATTTAATTATTGACTTCCTGATGTGATAAAAAGGATATATCTTATTTATCCCTTCCCACTATTCTCCTCTTCCCAGTATAATTTATAGTTTCTTTATTGATAATATTAATCAGTATAAACATCTACTTTATAATTAATGCTACACCTGTTGAAATGTATCCAAAGACAGGCCGTTGAGCGTTCTCCTTTAAGATGAGTAGGGCCGTGATGTTATACCACACAGAGAAAAATATACTCATACCATGTTATTTTGTAATAAACTATATATAGGGAGAGTCACTATATATATAATGTGTGGGTGTATCTGTGCACACCACATACACACAACATATATGTTGTGTGTGTGTGTATATATATAATCATAATGATATAAATGCTATTTATTGATCCCACCTTTTGGATTCAATCTATAGGTGTATTATAGAGAACCGAATTATGGTTACAGTTATACTTAATTAACAAATGCTCATTCGCTGGCCAGTGTCATACTTCCCAAGGAATTTTATATATGCAATGTTCAAGGGCTTAAATTCTAATAACAGGCTCGGAATAACGGAGGGCATATTGATGTGAGCATGAGGTGCTATTCTAGGTGATGTGGGATAATTCAGAGGGAGAAGGGCACGGAGAGAGCCTCACGACAGCAAGCTTAGAGCAAGTTAAATGTGGAAAGAAAAGTGGGCTTTCCTTCACTGCACAGTTCCCTTAAAATATAGCCAGTGGGGTAGGAGAGGCACATGGAAATGGCTGGGGCCTAGAGGTCAAGGGTCACAGGAGCAAAGGTGCTACTGAAAGGGTAACTCCATCCCGTCACCCAAGGCTGACGTCAAGCAAGGCCGAGGCTGCAGCTGGCCAACCTTAGATTTCAGTTTCCCTTTGGCAATTGATGGCTGCCCCACCACTGGGTTACTAAAGCCTAAGAAAATCTCTCACAATTCCTAAGGTTTGCCTCTCTGGGGGGACCCGCACCTGGAGCATCACTCCTAATAGACAGCATCTGTTCCTTGCCCCGTGGAATGTGACAGCCACCAGAGCTTTCTGGACAATGAAATTGTGGGGAATGAAAAAATAATTAGACTGCCCCCAAGGAGACCAAAGTCTATGTAGGTGACAGCCGCCTTCTGAAAGACAGGCCTGAAATTCTATCAGAAAATAAATGCAAATCTGGTTATGTCACAGTGCTCCACTTGGGGTGGCATGAGCCAGTTACTATTTTCACCATTACCCCTTAGGTTAAGTCAACTCTAAAACATTCAAAAAGAAGCAGCTTGTAAGCAAATTGTGACCATTCCTCTCCCGAATCAAATATCCATTGAGACATGCACAAAACTGCACACAAATCTGTACAATTACCCACCCCTCTTAGACCTGCACAAATATACGTGTTGACACAAAGCACCCGGGGGTATATGGAAATCCGTGTGGCATAAAAAAATAATGATAACTGTATGATTCCACTCACGAGGTACTTAAGAAGTAGGTCACATCCCAGAGACGGAAAGTAGAAAGGTGGTTGCCAGGGGCCGGGGGTGGGGTGGGGTGGGGGGAGAGTAGGGAGTTGTTTAAGGGGTATAGAGTTTTGGTTTTGTAAGATGGAGAGGATGTGGATGGATCTGTGGATGGATGGAGGTGATGGCTGTACAACAACATGAATGTACTTAATGCTCCTGAACTGTATACTTAAGAACAGCTAAAATGGTAAATTTTATGTGCATTTTACCACAGTTTTAAAAATCAATATATTTTTTTAAAAAAGCAATGAGCTATCTGACCCTGGGTTTTCACTTCCAACCTAGAGAAAATATTGAGCAATGCCCCCAGCAGTCAGCCTGAAGGAGACAGCTGCTGGGAAATAGACCGAGTGACCATCAGTGTTTCTGCCTCAACCATCACGTGCTATGCGATGGGGTATTTTCATACATTACTGGCACTGCCTTTTTAAAAGCATAGACGGTAGGTATCGTCTTGGGAAGAAGGCTGCGCAACCTGTAAAATGGGTGTTTGTCTGCAAAAGGCAAGGGACTGGGTGTGTCCTAAAGGGCTTGTGCATCTGTCAGGGGAGGATCAGCTTTCCATGGGCCAAGGAGCTGGACATCTGGGGCTTCACTCAAGGGTGATTTGGGGAGAAGCTGTGGCTCCCATGAATACGCCTGCCTAAGCAGGCAGCCCACGCCAAGGTTACCGCATCTGGACCAGAGAGGAATAGAGGGACTTTGACCGCATCAGTGTGGCTGTCCTGGGCTTTTCACATGACGCTGTGCCCAGTAGGATTTGAGTGAAGGGACGCAGTTGTTTGCTTTCAAGGGTAGGAGGTCACTTGGCAGGGGAAACCATAAGCCGCTTCCAGTGGAACGTGCTAAAAAAGCAACATAAAAACTAGACTGGGCACTGCACACACTTTGGAATATATATATATATATACACATACACACACACACACACACATATATATACACATTGATATTTCTAACCTAACACCAGGATACGCATCAGAACACGGACAAGGAGGTTGACTGCAAAGCAGGAATCTGGGATGGGGGAGACAGCACCAATCATATAAGGATATTTCATACCATTTTAAAAGGAGCTATTTCCTTCGAAGCATTTTATAAAATAGTTTCTGTAACAAACCTCAAAAATCAGTAGAAAGTCAACGTGGCCACCAAACTGGCACTAGCCCACTGACACTTACTGATCTTTGGAGGGCAAGAGAACACAGGCCCTTCACTGTATGTCTAAGCATTTACAATCTATAGATGTTAAAAGTTATGAATCAAATTAACAAATGACAAAATAAAATATGTTCCTTTTTGTTACCGTGGCAAATATAGCTTCCTAACAGACGAACAGAAAAATATGTGTAGTGCTAAGATTTTCATCTAACTACAAGCCCAAAAGTCACTATTTAGGTTTCCATCATCAAGATATCTGCGTAGTTTATGTTCTTTGGCCACAATAATCTAAGGGATTAAAAATAAAACGTAATTGTAGTCAAAGTGTGCTCCTCGCCCTGTCACTGGCGGATTTGCTCTTGACCTTTGTGTTTTGCTTCTGACTCAGTTAGTTCACTTTTGATTGGAAATATCAAAAAATCCAACTCAAACTGGCTTAAATAGCCAAGAAACCTTCCCTAAAAGGGGGAGCCTTGAGATCTACCTTCTTGGCTTGTAGATGCAGCTGCTTTGCCTCTGCCCCGAGGCCCTCCGCAGTCTGCGTCACCACTCTGCTGTCCACAGTGTGGGATTCAGTTTAAGCTGGACCCCTTTTTGGCGATAGGACGGTTGCTGTCCACGCTGCGTCTTTCATTTTTGCAAGGCAAATTGCTCCTGGATCTCCTGGGAGAGTGAGGAAGAATGCCCCCAGAACCTCCAGCAAGCTACTTCTTGTGTCTCATTGGCCCAAATTTGGTCACATTTCTATCTAAACCTACGACTGGCAGTGAGATTACAAAGATTTGTTTAGTAAAATGAGGGTGACCTAAGGGCCAATAATGGGGTGCAGACTGGAACGAAATCAGGGTCTGTTTAGAAAGAGGAAGAGTGGCTGGGAAATTGATGCTGGGCTGCAGCCAATGATATGGAATACGATTTCCTCAAAAAGAGTGTGACCACCTGCACGGCAGGGACCTTGCTTTAGACCTCTCTGTCATCCTCACAACCCGGGGGTGGGGAGGGAGGGTAGATGAGATTGGGGGATCCTGCCAGGGAGCTGGGAAGTGTGTAGGACCCTAGGGTTACATCATCAGAGGAGGAATGGCTGATGCCACCAGGTGGCTAACAGCCCAGAGATGCTGAGGTTCTCAAGAGACACCCAATGTTTAGAAAACTTCAGAAGAAACGAGCTCCCACCTGGCAGAGCCTTTTGTGGCCACTACCTGTCCACACCAAGCCCGCATAGACAGTGAGCTAGAATAGAAGTCGTAGCCACTCAGGGGGCACGTTGCTACCTGCAATGGACAGTCAAGCGAGGAGACAGTTGTCTTTGTTTCTCTCCCTTGGCCCTGCCCCCACAGCGAAGGCTCCGGAACAGGGTGGAGGTGAGAACATCATCTGGCAGGAGGATTGGAATAGGGATACAAATTGAACATGAAATTGAGGCTTAGAAATGAACAAATCGACTGATTACATATGTCTATACTTTTTAATAACACCTTTATTGAGATATAATTTGCATACCATAAACTTCACCCTTTTAAAACATGCGATTCAATAGCTTTTAATCTATTCCAGATAATACAATCATCATCACTGATTCCAAAACATTTTTATCACTTCAAAAAGAAACCCAATACTTAGAAGCCATTCCTCATTCCCCCTCCCCTCAGCCCCTGGCAATCACTAATCTACTTTCTGTCCCTATGGATTTGCCTACTCCAGACATTTCATGTAAATGGAATCATGTAACATGTGACCTTCGTGACTAGTTTCTTTCATGTAGCATGTACTTGAGGTTAATCCATGTTGTAGCATGAATCAGTACTTCAATCATCTATAATGCTGAATAACATTACAGTGTATAGATATAGCACATTTTAAAATCTATTCATCTGTTAATGAATAGATTTGGGTGGTTTCCACTTTTTGACTATTGTGAATAATTCTGCTATGAAAATTTATATACTGCTTATTGTATGGATATATGTTTTCAACTCCCTAGGAGTAGAACTGCTGAGTTACACAGTAATTAGATGTTTAGCTTTTTAAGGAACTGCCAAGCCGTTTTCCAAAACGGCTTCACCATTTAAAAGTCCCACTAACAATGTAAGAGGATTCAAATTTCTCTATATTCCCATTATACTTGTTATTGTCTCTTTTTAATTTTAGTTATCCTAGTGTGAGAAGTGGTGCTTCATTTCGATTTTGACTTGCACATCTTTAATGACTTGATATTGAGCATCTATTTATGTGCTTATTGGTTATTTGCATATTTTTTTGGAGAAATGTCTATCCAAATCCTCATTGTTGGGTTGTAAAAGAGTCTTTATATACTCCTGGCACAAGTCCCTTATCAAATATGACTTGCAAATACTTTCTCCCATTCTATGAGTTGTCTTTTCACTTTTTTGAAGCACAAAAGTTTTTTGCTTTGGATGAAGTCCAATTTATCTATTTTTCTCTTTTGTCACTTGTGCTTTTTGAGTCGTATCTAAGAAACCATTGTCTGATGAAAAGTAAAAAAGATTTACTCCTGAATTTTCTTCTAAGAGCTTAGTTCTTACACGCAGGTCTCTGGACCATTTTGAATTGATTTTTATATATGGTATGAGGTAGAGGTCAAACTTTATTTTTTGCATGTGGATTTCCAGTTGTCCCACCCACATTTGCTGAAAACATTATTCTTTCCACATCCAATGGTCTTGGCAATCCTGACAAAAATCAATTGACCATAAACGTAAGGCTTCATTTCTGGACTCTCAGTTCAATTCCATAGATTTATATGTCTATCCTTAAGCCAGTCATATGGTGTCTTGACGACTGTTGTTTTAAAGAAAGTTTTAAAATTGGAAGATGCAAGTCCTCCAACGTTATTTTTTTTTCCCAGGATTTCTTTGGCTATTCTGCGTCCTGCGAATTTCCATGAGTTTTAGGATCAGCTTGTAAATTTCTGCAAAAAAAGGCAGCTAGGATTTTGATATGGGTCAGATTAAAACTGTAGATCAGTTTGGGGAGAATTGTCATCTTCACAGTATTAAGTCTTCCAGTCCATGAACATGGATGTCTTTCCTTTTATTACGTTTTCTTTAAATTATTTCAACAAGGTTTTATAGTTTTCAGTGTACAAGTCTTGCACTTTAAAAAGTTTATTTCTTAATATCTTATTCTTTTTGATGCTATTGTGAATGGAATATTTTTCTTAATTTTATCGATAGGCTTTTAGTTGCTACTATATAGAAATTCAATTGGTCTTTGTATATTTATTTGCCTTATATCCTACAAATTGGTATATACGTTTGTTGAAATGCATTAACTCTTACGTTAAGATACATACATTTCACTGTGAGTAAAGTGTACCTCAGTAAAAAAAAAAAGTTAATATGTGGTTTTTAAACAAATGAACAGGACTAGTTACTTTTAGAATGAGGCTCTTTCGAGAACGGACAATACTAAGGTTTGTACAATTGGACGGGCATGTCATTAGCAGGGCCCCTCCCAGAGAGAAAGGGGTGACGGGGCTAACAGCACAGCTGATGGTTACTAATGGGAAAATAGAGCCATTCAAGGTCGTTCTCTGAAGAGTCACTAGAGTCCCCAAATCAGTAACTATGGTGACAGAGGACGGCGTGGGCTACGACTTGCATTACCGTGACATTTACTTTGTCAGAGCAATCTTGCAAACAAAACAAGACATTTGTTTCCCTTTTAAAAAAAATACTGTGTCATTGTCAAATGCTTGTTGAATTTGCATCTGTCCAAATCAATGAGCGCCCGAGCGCCAGGGTCCTCGTGCACGGTACCCCTGTCTACCGTTCACATCCGCAGGCACCTGAGGACGGGGCTTCTCCGCTGCCTCCGTAGCCACAACCCAAAGGCCGAGGCTCTGCTGTTTGGGAATCATCAAGAGAAGCCGCAGCTACCAAGCAAGGACATGAGGCTGTGTTTGTGCAGAGATGCTCAAAGGTGAAAGGTACAACCACCACCAGCAAGGCTTCCGAACTGCCCAATAGGCAGGCCGGTCCCTCGCAGGATGGAAACGCATTCAACTCCTTCCGGAGAGCTCGTGACAGGAGCAAGTCTAACGAGCACCTGCTTAATACCTGCCCCGTGTTTTCCGTGACTTTTAGAGTTCACAGCGACAGCTTCACGACCAAACCCTCCTGAAGACATTGCATCAGTCTTTAAGCTTTTGTACCTGAAATTAAAGGAAAACTACCAGAAGCGATGCAATGATCGGCGTGGGCCAAGTCTGTTTTGTCACTGACAGGTGAGATTCATCTTCTAAGCTACTAGGTCTGCAGACCCCAGTCCAAGACGACGCTGAGTGAAACTTGCCAACATTTATTTAGGACAATCTGCTTATCTTTAGTCTGTTCGTATGGGCTGCGATCGTGCAAATGATCTAGATGTTCCTGAGATGATTACGAACAATCGCCCTTCACGGACATGCTATAAAAATGGTATTAACATTTGCTGAGTGACTGTACCCCACGCATTGTCCTGGTGCTTTTACACATAATCCTCAGTTTAACGAAATTTGATAAAGTTAAGTTAAACATCACTCTACCTCCCAAATGAATTCGATACATTTGTGTTCGTTAAACAGACAAGTAAAAAACATCATTCATATACATATATATTCTAATATTTTTTATTTAATATTGTTTTGAGCTTTCTCTTTCCAAAATTACCATAAAGGCATCAAAACCCACCATCGCAGTTCTGTCCTTCTGATTTCCCACTGAAGGATGAGAGAAAAAAAAGTCCTATCTGTCATCTAAAATCTATTAGTAACTACTTTGGCTAAGCCTTGAGACTAAGATGTCACGTATCAATTATACAGGAATGAGCTGACATTTGCTTCGTGCTGGGAGCAATGCACACAGATTCAGGGAAGTGATTTTTATGAATGTATTATAGTTACGGAAAATACAATATTTACCTTTGTAGGGATCTGGGACTTCGAAGCTAATACTAAAAGCTGTATATTAAAAATAAGAGCTTAGGTTCCAGGGAGCCTGTGGAAGTCCTGGGCTTCCTCAGTGTGCTGACTCTTTGGCTAGCCTGCGTGAACTTGCTAAACAAAGGGAGAACGTTTCCTCTTATCTCTGGCAGAGCTGGGCAGAGGTGATGTTGGAGGTGGTGACAAATCCTTCATTCTCTCCTAATACCTCCAGAAAAAGAAAGAACGAAACGTTAAAACCAAAAGGGCTCTTAGAAGCCATATCTTCCGGCCCTTATTTTACAAACAAGGGAAACTGAGGCAAAGGCAGACTGATTTGGGTCAAAGCTTCTAGAACGTTTGTCACCCGTCTCTCCTGTAGGCCATTTAGGGATGACGTACACCTAGAGAAGTGTCACTGGTGGAGCTGGGCCTTGGGTCCTCTGCAACTGAGTCGGAACAAATGTAAAAATGATTTTGTTTAAATATATGATGTACAACAGCACAGAACGTGCCGAGTATTATGGAGAGTGAACATGTATTCCGCTCTCGAGAACAGCTGACCTTTCCACCGTGGCCTCTGAGGAATTTCAGGTGCATCCAAACGAACTGGCATTGACCCCAAATGCAATTTCTATCACTCAGGACATTCTGCTAACACAAGGTGCCCTGTAGAATTTGTGTCAGCTTTGCTAGCCAGGAACAGCTAGATAGAGAGTAGCTTGCTTTTAAAAATATCAGTCAGCTAAAGTACAGACCTCTAATGCAGCAACCATCTACACTCAACATAAAATAATGTTTAAAGACCTTTCCTACAATGTGGGATCTGTGATCCGTATTTATTAATATATATCAGAGGTTTATAGCAGATATATATATATATCTTATATAGTCTTAAAGTGGACAAAATAAACTATAAATACATAGTTTGCATATATACATTGTAATGTAGACATTTATTTCAGAAGCTTTGCACTTGTTTTTGTAATTAGATTTATACTTCAGTCCATATATATTAACGAGAAAAGCATATGCAATGCTACTGAACGCCATCTTTCTAGGGATAAAAGTAACTCTTAAACTGTCAATAAAACAAATAAGTTCATCTTCCCTTGTCTAAGAAAAAGACTGGTGTCCTTTCTGAGACACACAGAAATTGAGAACTCCTCTCTCTTACCAAAGGTCTGCACTGGACAGGAGAAACCCCAAATTTCAGTTTTCCAGCTCTTATAGCAAAAGCAAATTTTCAAGCAGTAGAGTTTATTCCTTATTGGAGCAGAGTGTTCTCACGGCACATGCGATATTTATTTTCTGGAGATTGGGACATAAACGCACAACACTTGCATTACAGGCTACAGAAAAAGGGTTTTTCCCCATTTATCCACTGTGTGATTCCATAATGTTTAGTGGAAGACTCATTCTGTTATTACTATTGCACATATAGTGAGTATTGTTACTGGCAGTGCAATGTCTCACAGGTTTCAGTAAGAAGAATGAATCCGGGCAAAACACGCAGGTTTGCAGCACACCTGTGACTGCCCGGCGATGGTGTCCCGCTGCTGCCACCTACTGGAGATGCCAGTCTCAGCAATAGCGATTAGATGATTGTAAAATTCAAATCACCTCCCAATAATTAAGCTCACTTATTGACAAAGCCACCGCTGCTCCATTTGTGGGTCTCAGTGTGGTTTCAGGCGGGAAGGCTAAGCTGGAATCATAAATGAGTGGCCACAGGGCGGAAGGCATCCTTCCTGCTCTGTCTTACACACGACTGCGATAGGTAACGAGTAGAACCCATCCTAGAGGTCAGACCCTCCCCTTTGGCCATTTTAAATCAGAAATAGCCCCAGAGCCCACAGAATCCAACCCTTGGCGCCCCAGGCCCACCTCTGCATGTTTCCAAGCGCAGGAGCTGAAGCTCGTGGCCACCTGCAGGTCCACTGGCCCAGGGAGCCCGCTGTAGCCCTAGGACTTTTGGGCAGGAATGGAGCCTGATATTAGGATCAGGTGTCTTCCATGCCAATTCCCATGGTGTCAGGTTGCTCAATAGAGTTCTGCTGTCAAAATCATCATCATCATCATCATCAGTGCTGCTTCCTCTTCCTCCCTCTGTGCAGGCTTAGAACCCATGTCCTGGGGGCTCACGAGGCCAGGGCTCCAGGGGGTCCCCAGGGATCGGCCCTGATGGTGCCGCTCTTCTGTTTGGCTGCTCTGGACTCACTGACACTACAGGAGACGCGTCCTCAGAGGCCCACAGGTGGTCCCCAGCACACCTCGCAAACCCTAGGCAGTTACCGAAGGTGGATCTTCCACCAAAGGTAAACACCGGGTAGAATTCCCATGATAGAATTTGCATATACCAGTGCAAACTTGTAAGTTTGCGAATGCCAATGCAAACTTGCCTTGGAAATAAATAGAGATACTACTTGACCTATCAAGTCATTGTTTTCAAGGTTCGGAGAACTGGAATGAATCCCAATGGGGAAACTCATGAGATGGCCAGGGTTTGCTTCTTGTCCTCCCTCCATGTCCTCCTACACCGTAGCCTCATTCTCTCTCTAATCACCCACTACAAACACACACACACATACACATACACATACGCACACATGCACGCACACAAGACACAATATGCACACATAAGCACATACACATATCATCATACACACACGCACATGTGCACATACACACATGCACAAAACACATACACACATATGCATATACACACATATACACACATGCACACATATGCACACGTACATATGTACATATAGATGTACACACACACTGCCTTCTCCTCTGCCTTGAAGCCAAATGCATGAATCTCTGAATGATGCACAAAGGATTTATTTAATAAGGGACTGGAAATTTTGAACAAGGGAATAATCTGAAAGCATGAATATCTATGAAAGTTGAACAGGCTGGATCAGCAGGAGCAGAGGCTGGAAGAAAGGCCAAGTGGTGTCTTCTCGTGTCTTCCCCTCTAACCAGCACCCAGGGAGCCTGCTCCAAGGGCCTGCGCTGTGCCAGTTCCTTTACTGGACCCTGGGGGTAATTTACACGCTGCCCGTTTCCCACTCACCCCTCGTCTCATGACGCTTGCAAACTAGCTGGCTCTTTCTTCCATCATTTCTCCCCACAAACATTTACTGATTGATGTTGTGATTTGCCAAACATGGAATAAAATAAGGGCCTGGATTCTTCAGGCAATTTTGTTTCGAGAAAGAAAAACACAAATTTGGAAAGCCACGGGGAAAGGAGGATTTACAGGACCAAGTAACTGACAAAAAGTGCTAACTTGCGAGAGAAGATAGACTTCAAAATTATCTATTGGCATAAACCTAAATGAATAAAAAAATGAAGTGCCTGTTTAGGGGAGGGAACGTAATTTTCTCCACTACCTTCATGGGTTCCTAGCTGGAACTCCCTGTAAAAAAGACAGATTAACAAGAGAAAAGCAAACGGAAGTTTAATAACACATATACCTCCTGTACACCTGGACGGTAACCCGGTGAGTAAAGCTCTTGAGTAGATCTCAAAGAAAGAGTTTGAACTTCAGGCTTAAACACCACCTTGTTTCTCTGAAACAAAGAAAGAGGGGTGTGGGGAAGGGCCAGCTAACTGTTAAAGAAGGGTCAGGCTTGTTACTCGGATTTGAGTCGGTGCCTGGCCAGGGACTAGGAGTCTCTGATGAGCCAGAGCCTCCCTCTCCCCTGGTGCAGAGAGACACCCTCACTCAGGGAGATCTCCTTTACAGGTGTAACTTTCTCTCACAAAAGCGAAAGGCCTTCTTCCGTGTCTGCAGGGTCTCAAAATAGCAGCTCAAAATGACCCTTGTGCCAAAGAGGCACATTTCGGGGTGGCGTATTCTGGTCTCCTCCAGTCACGTTTTGGGGCAGCACGTCCTGTGCTGGGATCAGAGAAGCCACAGGGTGTAATAGAGCAGTCGCCCCTCCTCCTATAGATGCGGAAGCTAAAATTGAAAGTGGGGAATAAGTAACAGAGGCAAGGGCCTGAAGGAAAAAAAAAAGATTTTCTGTCTCTTTAAAACTCCCCCCCTCCGGCCCCCTTTTTGGGAACTGCAGCCTGGCCTGCACCCCGGAGGCAGGTTAAGTCCTTTCCTAAAAGAGAGAACTCAGCCATCCCAGCCTGTGCCAGCGCCCCAGGTTCACAGGCTTTGTCTTTGGCAGAGATGGGAGATCAGAATAGTTAACCAAAACAGCCTAGAACCGAGGGCCCTCCCTTTAAAAGCTAGGTATTTCTGCTAAAGTAATAAAACTTCTCTTTCCTCCTCCTCAAACCACTTGTCTTCATTCTTTGGATTCGACCTCGTGGCCGAATGCACGCGGGACATGCACACAGGGCACGAAGAGCACGTGCGCTGAAATCGGAATAGCCTTCTTCTATATTTTCATTGCAAAACCAGGACTTTGGTGAATTTTTAAATTTTCGTGTCCCTGTTTTGCTGATGCACCAACTCAGAGCCCCTTCTACCTCCTGAAAAGCCCAGCCCTGCCTGGGAACCACCACCCTGTGGCTGCCGCTTTCCTCGAGAGCCCGGAGCCCTTGCTTGGCCCTTGCAGGCCGCCCCAGGCTGGCCTTCCGGCTTTGCTAGCTGGGCCAGGCTCTGCTTCCATCCGATGAAATCAGTGCCAGCTGAATGCCTGAGCAGTCTCAGCGTGGGGGCACGGCCAGGCCCGGCCTTCGCGTGTGACAAGGCCTGCTGTCGCCGGCCAGCCGCGACCCGCTCCGCACCCTGGAACAGATCTGCTGCAGCTGCTCAGCCCTTTTGTTCAGTGCGGCTGCACCTCCTGCTCAGCCTACCTTCTGCTGTCTCTAAAGCCGCCTCCTGTCGCCCAGAGGATGCTTCTTGGTCTCAGGTGCTTTCCTGCTCAGGAGGGTTTTCCACTCTCAGTGAAAATGCTCCAGACGACTCTCCCAGTGGCACAAGCTCAGCTTCGATCCTTTTGGGAGGGACCCTGTTCCCCCAATTGCTGGTGATCTCATTTCAGCAAAATTCATGAAGTGCCACTTGTAGGCAAACTTAGGAAGCCACAGGTTTATGGGAATGTCCAGATCTATACTTAGAAATCACTAAGTATCCAACTATCCAATTTATTTAGGAGAAGCAACAGCATGGCAGGTGGAGGCCCAGACCAGGGACTCTAATCCCAATTCCGCAACGGATGGGCTCCCAGCCGGCCTCAGGGCCTCTCCCTGCCTCCGCCACCTCACCTGAAAATGAGGGGCTGGGACGAGGCTTTTCACCAAGACTCCTTTAAGTTCTACCATGCTGCGACTTTGTTCTAATTGCTACCTTCTCACGTGATGTAGTTTAGTGATTAAGAACTCCCCAGTTCCTCTCTGCCGTTGGCATTTGAGACATTAAGAACGGAAACACCGATTCCCCTCGGACCACCTTTGCAGACACATTTTACGGAGATGTCAGAGCAGGAAGGGCCTCGCTGGAACATTTGCAGACGGCGTCCTCTCTTTTTGCAAAATCATAATGTTCTGTGTGCTCCTGTGGCCTCTTACTTCACATCTGTAAGGATTTTATTTTTATTTGTTAACCTGCAATAGGTTGGTAAACCCCATGGCAGCTCACCTTTGCTTCTGAGCAAGCATTTTTTTTCCATGTTTCCTCCCAACAAGCAATTCATGAAGATTTTTCCAGAAGGCTTGAAGAATAAAAAGCAGTCCTGCAAGTGCATCCCAGGCCCAGGTAAGGGAATGCCTTCCGCGGGGGACTTAGTGTGCACTGTCACCAGAGCCACCTCGAGGGTGACCTGGGGGGTTGTCTAGCACCCTGCAACACGTGGCAGCTTCTAGACCCGGTGTCACCAAGATGCAGCCCTCCGTTTGCACAGTCCTTCTCCTCGCTCCCCTTTGGGGCCAAACTCTGACACCCACGAGCTCGCTCAGGCCGGCTCAGGCCTTCTGTTCCTCTAGCTCCTGCCATTGCCCGCCTTGGGGCAGCGTCTCCTTTGAGAATCACACCTGCCTTCCCAGACAGAGGGGACAGCTACCTGCCCTCCTGCTAAAAGACGTTCCCGCAGGACCCTCTCAGCACACCTCTTTCTCTAGGTCAAAAACCAAAATCCGCATGTTTCATTTTTACTTCTTAAAAAGGGACTTCTAAATACTCAGAATTTTAGCACCAGTAATTCAGCACGCAGTAAATAAGATTTGAGAACTTCACCAGCAAATCACAACTACATCTATCACAGGCCCGGTTGAAGGTGGTACTGTAGTTCATATATCCCTTCCTCTCTTTCTTCTCCTGTTCACTTATTCACTCAACAAACATTTGCCAAATCATTACTGTGCATCAGACACTGAAATTTCAAAGACAGAAAAGAGTTAATAATAGTGGGAGAGGCCGGCGCGGTGGCTCAAGCCTGTAATCCTAGCTCTCTGGGAGGCCGAGGTGGGCGGATCATTTGAGCTCAGGAGTTCGAGACCAGCCTGAGCAAGAGCGAGACCCCATCTCTACTATAAATAGAAAGAAATTAATTGGCCAACTAAAATATATATAGAAAAAATGAGCCGGGCATGGTGGCACATGCCTGTAGTCCCAGCTACTTGGGAGGCTGAGGCAGCAGGATTGGTTGAGCCCAGGAGTTTGAGGTTGCTGTGAGCTAGGCTGACGCCACGGCACTCACTCTAGCCTGGGCAATAAAGTGAAACTGTGTCTCAAAAAAAAAAAAAAAAGAAAAAAAAATAGTGGGAGAGACTTGAATGTAAAGAAATGACACCACAAACAAAGTGCGGGCTGTGCCCCTGGCACTGGCAGGCAGAAACCCAGAAGTTAAAGTAACAGTCCCAGGGCACTGGCTCAGGTTACTCCTCCCTACATTCTGTAATTCCAAAGGAATTATTGTCCCATTTTACAGAGGAGAAAACTGAGGCTCAAAGGGGCTAATTCACTCAGTACATGTCCTGAAAGTAGAAAGTGGTCAAGTTGGGTGTGTCCTGGGCAGTGCATCTAACACCCTGTCTCCAGACTCTCTCTGAGATGAGGAAGGGATGCCCTGACCTAGGCTTCCTTGATGGCACACTAATGACCTCAGGGCAGCCAGATGTCCTTAACCCGCCCATGGGTCAGTGCAGAGAAAGGAGAGGAACTGAGTGTCTGGTCCGGAACTCAGGGAACCATGGCTCCAGCACCAAGCATGCCAAGCACCACCTGGGCAATGGTTTCCTAAGAAAATCTGCCTAGATCATACTTTATTTAACCACTTGGGCACGGCGCTCACCGGCCACAAAACCTCGCCCACAGCCGCACTCACAGTCCGCACGGCAGTCTGTGCTGAGCATTGATGACAGATCCGTTTTGCTCTTGTGTGATGAGGAAAGCTTGGAAGCACTGAACGCTTGTTTTACTTTACGGGCAGTTGTACTTGTCATGTCAATAAGAATAGGTAACATAGACATATATGTTTTCATTACGTTATTTTTAAATGTTCACAATTTTATTTTGATAAATGAAAAATCAGAAAAATCATTATCACGGCTGTCGGCTACAGTCGCTGTGCGCGTTCATCTGTGGCTGTCATACAGTCGACGCTCGTACCGAAGTGGTTAAAAAGCAAAAGAAAGAAAATTTTAAAATCCCTTGAAGCTCTTGCAATAAGTTGACCATTCTCTCATTCCGTGAACATTCATTTCTTGAACACGGGCTTTGGAAACAGAGAGATCAATAAAACTTGGCTGAAGCTGAAGCTGAAGGCAGAGCAAAGTGGCTGAATAGAACCCTCCAGGGATCTTCCCTACCGCCCCCCTCCCACAGCACACAGCATGCAGATCCACACAAGAGCTAAGAAATCAGTGAGAGACCACAGCACCTGGTTTTAGCATAACAATAAGAAGAGGTGCCTTGAAGGTGGTAGGAAGGACAGTCTCACACTGCCTGTGCCACCCCTCCCCAGCCCCGCCCTCAGTGTGGGGGGAGAATCTGTGTGCTTGGGGGAGGGAGAGGGACATGAGTGCAGGACTTTGCACCTGCCACAGCAGAACACAGCCCCAGGCAGAATTCCATAGCCCTCGGCTCCAGACTGGTGTCCTCAAAGGGGGCATTTAGATCTGCCCTGGGCCAGAAGGGAGACTGCCACCCCAGCGAAGGAATCTGAGTCCTGGTCTGCTTTAATAGCAGCTGCCTGAAATGGTTTCAGGCCCCAAGTAAATTTCACTGGCAGCCAGGCCTTAGTGACCATGGTCTTTTGATGAGCCCTGATGCTATGCCAGCCTGGGAGGCTGTGAGCTTGGGGTGCAACCTGTGACACCAGCTGAGACAGCTGGGGGAGTGCCCATGTCACCTCTTCCCCGACTGCAGTCAGTGCAGCATGGAGACAGACTTCTTCCACCTGGGAGAAGGAGAGGGAAGAGTATAGGGCACTTTGCTTTGGAACCTTGTACCAGCCCTGCCACAGTAAAATAGCATGGGGCAGAAGCCCCAAATCTCCCTGATTCTAGGCCATTGCTCCCAGCAGTCACTTCTAGAGCCTCCTTGGGCCAGTAGGGAATCCTCTGCCCCCATGGGACAGACCCCGGTCCTGGCCAGCTTCACCACTGGCTGACTAAAGTGGCCTCAGCCCTTGAAAAAACATTGGCAGCAGTCAAGCAGTAGCTGCCATAGGCTTCGGTGAGCCATGGGCTTTGGGTGTGACCCAGCGTGGCTTCAGCTGCAGTGACCACAGAAGTGCCTGCGTTACTCCTTCCCCCTCCAGGGAGTAGAGAATGGAGAGAGAATCCTTCTGCTTGGGGGAAAGAGAGGGAATTGAGTGAAGGACTTTGCCTGGGAAACCCAAGGAATTCTCTCTGACCCTATGCAACTCCATCAAGGCTGAGTATCTAGAAGTCTGCAAGAAAGTCACAGCATACCTGGGCTTAGGGTTCCCTCTTGGACTACACAAGGCACCAGTGACCAACCCTGGAGGGACAGAGACGTTGACCTCTTAGACAGGAAATTCAAAATAGCTGTTATAAGGAAGCTCAACGAGCTTCAAGAGAACACAAAGAACCAATTCAGTAATCTATAAAAGGAATTTAACAAAAAGATTGAAATAAATTTTACAAAACCAGACAGAAATCCTGGGGCTGAAAAAAAAAAAAAAAGAACAATTGAAGAACTGAAAAATGCATCAGAGTATCTCAAGAGCAGAATTGATCAAGCAGAAGAAAGAATCAGTGAGTTTCAAATAACACAGGTTATTTGAAAATACACTATCAGAGGAGAAAAGAGAAAAAGGATAAAAAGGAACAAAGAACACCAGTGATATCCAGAGAATAGCCCCAAAAGAGCAAATCTAAGAATCTTTGGCTCTTAAAGAAGGGTAGAAAGTTTATTCAAAGAAATAATAACAGAGAACTTTCCAAACCTAGAAAGAGATATGACTCTCCCGGTACTGGAATGTCAAAGATCACTAAGCATAATTAACCCAAATAAGACTACCCCGAGATATATAATAATCAAACTCTCAAAGGTGAAAGACAAAGACAGAATCCTAAAAGCAACAAAGGAAAAGAAGCAAATACCATAAAGGAGCTCCAATACATCCGACAGCAGACTTCTCAGTATAGACTTGTATTTTAGTCGTCAGCCTTACGGTCCAGAAGGGAGTGGGATAACATATTCAAAGTGCTGAAGGGAAAAAATATGCCAACTGAGAATACTATGCCCAGCTAAGCTACCCTTCCAACATAAAGGAGAGATGAAAAAGACTTTCCTGACAGCCCAAAGCTGAGGGAATTCATCACCACCAGACCCATCTTACAAAAAATGCTAAAGGGAGTTCTTTAATCTCACAGAAAAGGATGCTAGCATGCAAGAAGAAAACATCTAAAAGCATAAAACTCACTGGCAAATGTAAGTAAACAGAAACTCAGAATACTGTAGTTGTGGTATATAATCTACTCATATCTTTAGTATGACAACTAAAATACAAGTCTATCAAAAATAATAACTACAACAATGTGTTTAGAGATTGGAAATATAAGAAAATATAAACTGAGACAAAAGCCAAAGTGTGTGTGGGGGGAGGTGGGGGGGGAAGTAGAGTTAAAGTGTAGGGTCTTTTAGTTTTTCTTTGCTTGTTTGTTTCTTTTCTTTGCAATCAAAGTTGTCATCAGTTTACTAGAACTAATTATAACTATAAGACATTTTTGGAAGCCTCATGGTAATCACAAAGCAAACACTTAAATAAATAGACTAAAAATAAAATGCAAAGAATTACAACACACTACCAGAAAAACAATCACTTAACTACAGAGGAAGACAGTAAGAAAGGGAGAGAGGAGTTATAAAGCATTCACAAAATAAGCAACAAGATGGCAGTGGTAAGTCCTCACCTACCAATAATAACGTTGAATGTCAATGAACTAAATTCTCCAATTAAAAGACACAGAGTGGCTGAAGGGATTTTAAAAAAAAGAAAAAGAAAGAAAAAGCTAAATCAGAGCACGATTCTTCAAAAAATATATAAATAAAACACGTGGCCACCATCAGACAGCAGACAGCGTGGCTCACCTGTGAGGAGCCCTACAGAGCCGGGTCAGACTCCTAGAACTCGGCTCACACACTAGATGGCTCTCTTTCTGCACCCACAGGTAGAGACTGGCCTCCTGTCTAAGCTCTGAGTGCTCTTCCAGGGACTGCGATCGAAGTCTCTGGCAACACCCCTTGAGCCTCCACGTCTCTTGAAGCCGAGGTTCCAGCATTCCTGGCAGATCAAGGAGGCAGCCCCTGGAACCAGCATGTCACCACCAGCAATGGGAGGTGGCACTCAGAGGATGTGTTTGGAAGTGGAGGAGGCACAGGGCCAGGAGGTCTCTGGGGATAGCTGCCATCCAAACACGCTGCCCATGCATACGAAGAATGTCATCTCCAAAAGATGAACCGGAGAGGGAGCAGGACTCCCTGCGTCCTGAACCATCTTTCCCTAGTCCCATGGGCTGGGAGATGAAGGTGATGGTCAGGGGGGCGTGGCCAGGGAGAGGAAGGGGAAGCAAGGCGAGCGGGAGCAGGCCAGGGCACCTGGGGTCCCTGAGTGGCTACAGAGTGTTCTGCTTGCCTGGAGGTGAGGCGATGCCCGATTGATTTTCATGGAAGGGATTGTGATCAAAACACAGGCCCTACTTGCAAGCCGCAGCTCCTTAATAAATATTCGTGGGTAAAAGATTAAATGAGCATTTGTCACAGATTAAAAACACTGGCAAATTTAACAAACGGGAATGTAACTTAAGCGCTAGCGGTCCTGGAGGTGAGAGTAATGAATTGCAGCCTGGTTCAAGAAGGCTTCCCAGAAGAGAGATGGATAACAGCAGGACAGACATTCAGGTAACAGGAACAGCATGTGTAGGGCTGAGAGCTGGTGAGAGGGCTAGTCGACACTCTGGTGTGAGAAGTTTGCTATCACGAGGACATAAGGTATGGGATGGGGAGAAGTGGAAGGGGATATGGAATAGGTTAAGTTTTTAGTGACAAATCTGGACTTTTTCTATAAAAGCTAGACATCAAGTAAAGTTTTTTAAAGAAAACAGCAGAATTAGGATTTATTTTTAGGAAACTTTGTAAAGGAGAGAGCAGGATGCTGATGGCAGCGAGTCTAGTTAAAGGGCTGCTCTCCTGGTGGGAAGCAGTCAGGTCACGACACAGGGTAATGAGTTGGAATCAATTTGGGGAACGAATCTGAGATATACAGGCACTACGGACATAATTTGGAACAAGTTGGATAAGGAAGGTGAAAGAAGAAAGGAATTAGGAGCATTTTTAGGGAGAAGAAAATGAGTTCCACTTCAACGCGTTAGAATTGAAATGCCTGGGGGCACCCAGAAAGAGTGAGCACAGAAATGTGACTGTGGCCCAACTTAGCAGCAGAGCTTGAGATGTTGACTTTGGAGTCATCAGTGTGTGATGCTAGTTGCAACCATCTGACATGGGTCCAATCACTCAGCCAGAGTGCATAAAATAAGAAGAGAAAGGTCACAATCCTAAGTGATAAATTAGAAGAAGAGGGGTCAACACGGACTTGACAGTCCTAGAGTTTAGGAGGAGGGTCAAGGGGAAAAAGGTAGAAGACTGAAGGCATGGGAATGTTTGGAACCAACGAACATTAACATAAAGATGGAAAGCTGTGGAAACCCCAGCCGGGGAGGCATGCCCCGAAGGCCAGCTCTTCGAGGAGGAGGGCAGGTACATTGCCAGTCCACCCATGGGGTCTAGACGCACAGTAATGCCTTGCCGGCCACTCCCAGAGGACGGGTGACCATCCCTCTCGGTCCAAACCAGGGATTAGGGCTGTCAAGACTTACACCTGGGCCAGGTGTGGTGGCTCACGCTTGTAATCCTAGCACTCTGGGAGGCCGAGGCGGGCGGATCATTTGAGCTCAGGAGTTCGAGACCAGACTGAGCAAGAGCGAGCCCCTCTCCGTCTCTACTAAAAATAGAAACAAATTAATTGGTCAACTAAAAGTATATAGAAAAAATTAGCCGGGCATGGTGGCGCATGCCTGTAGTCCCAGCTACTCGGGAGGCTGAGGCAGGAGGATTGCTTGAGCCCAGGAGTCTGAGGTTGCTGTGAGCTAGGCTGACGCCAAGGCACTCTAGCCCGGGCAACAGAGTGAGACTCTATCTCAAATAAATAAATAAATAAATAAAGACTTGCACCCAAAGGTATGACAGTCAGAGCACGCTGAAGGCAGTTCCTGTGCAAGCCCTTGGGGAAGCTGGAGGACACTCCTGAGGCCGACGTCAGAGACACTGAGGCGAGTAGCGGAGGTCTGCCTTCCCTGCTAAAGACGGCCTTCCCTTTCCTACGTACCACCCTTCCCTTTATCCACGCTTCCATGACAGCTCTTGCAACCTTTCCCTGAGCCTTCCAGTGGGCAGGATCCTTTCCGCCCAGAGCCCACAGTCCTTGTTGTCACAGTTCTCGCTGGACTCATACCGCCTGCCCGGGCCCCTCTGTTGCTATCCAGTGCCGTGTGCGCCACGCCGCTTCTCCACGCGGAGGGCGCGTGCACCCCACACGGCGTCGGGCACATGGCAACGTGTAAACTCAGGTATGTGTTTAGACGAGTGATTGTCCTGGCCATTTGGACAGGCAGGAGCCTCTGAGTTCTGTGCTCAAAGGCAGGGCCAGGCACTCTTCGCCAACCAGATAAATCATGAGCGGCGTGTTTTTAAAGCCCCTGACCTCCCACTGAGGCTTCAATCTGAGCGTGACCAGAAACTGCAGGGCCAGGAAAGCCATTCAAGGATGCCTTGTGCTTGGGAACTCAGAGCGCAGTACCTGCCCAGGATTCTGGGAGGTTATTGACTCAGACATTCTTTGTGTATGCTCCACCCTAATTAACACTAGAATGTCCTGAGTCTGTTAGGGAGGTCAAGGAAAGGAGGAGGAGGGGAGGGAGCGGCTGTCAGGCCACGGCACACAAAGCCCTCTGGGAGCAGAGCCCAAACCGTGGCCGCCATCTTGGCCTGAATTCTTGGACTTAACTAATACTTCTCACAAGGGCTGTTTGTTGCTGGATGTTTTGCAAACAGGAGGGAGGCTCTAGGCTGCCACAAGTTTGCTGCTTCAATGACAGCAAATAATGTTGGAGAACAAGTCTTCCCCAGCTAAAGCAGTTCCTTGTTTAATTATACCCATTAAAACGGATATGCATTTGGGGTCCTTTCAAATAACTCAATGTGTCAAGCTCTTGTGTCGCTGAGTTCTGGAACATTTTTAGTGGACAGGAAGAGAAATTCAATTAAATAGATGTAACCCAATTCAAACAGAGAGAAGAAGGCCAATGGGATACTGGAATGTTACCCTGATTGCAGGCGAAGCCATTATGCACTGGAGAATGTGGCCTCTGCCTGTGGAATGTGGATCTCCTTCTGCCTGACACCGAAAGAGAGAGCCGCACCCACCCCGTCCAGGTAGGGCTGGCTGCCCTTGTAGCCTGCAGCGTGGAGAAGCCCCTAGGAACGTGCTCCTTCACCTGGGAGCCACCTGTCAAGGCAGGGAGGGGAGAAGGTGGGCTGTGGCTTCCCATCAACCTACTGGGAATCCAGTGAGTGTCGAGCTCACATTAAGGCGCTTCCTCCACGCAGAATGGAACATCCCAAGAGAGAAGGACCCTCACCCCAGTGTGTAATAGATACATGGGTCTCATAAGGAAAACAGAGTTTCACCACAAATTTACAGCTTGTCTATGCTGGGCCGACCCTTGACTCGGTGCTGAAAACCAACGTAGGAGCAGGAGTGGAGGCATCAAGTGACAAGGACCAGAGGGGCCGGTCTGACCAAGCGGGAACCTCTTAGGAGACACTCACCTTTTCCACACGAGTGAATCATCATCTGCTCCCTGAAGAAAAGGGTGGGACTCTGGTGTCTGGTCAGCACCTTGTAAACTCCACAGTTGGCTGCAGGGTGGGTGGTGCTGGGTACCGTGTGAACTTAGTGAGGGACACAGGGGTTTGGTGGGAGGGATCCTCAACCGGAAGAGCTGAGTCCAGCCGTGTTCCACGCCCAGGGGTGAGTGAGTGTGAGTGAGGGCGTGTGGCGTGTGGGGGGCGTGAACGTGGGCAAGTCCCTGAACCTCTGCAGTCCACGGTTCTCAAACTCAAGTGTCTTTATAAACCACCTGGACAGCTTGTTAAAAATGCAAACAATAGCCTTCATGGCTATTGTTTCACCATGTAAATGTATATCAAAACGTTAGATCGTGCACCTTAAAAATACACAGTTTGTATTTGTCAATTATACTTTACTAAAGACGAAAATTAAAGAGGCAGATTTTGAAAAGAGCAAATTTCTGAGCTACGTCCTAGGAATCCTGATTCCATGGGTCAAGAGCAGAGATCAGGAACCCGATTTTAAGTGAGGACTCCCCGAATGCTTCTGATGGGCACGACCTACGGGCCATAAGGTCAGAGAAACTGTGACTGCTTGCTCCTGCGCGAACTTAAAATAATTCCTTCCCTGTGTTCCTTCCTGGCCTGAGTGGGTAGGAAAAGAAACAACCTATATAAAACCATGCTGTAAATCGGATATACTATACAACTGCAGGATCGTTCTGTGAATAAAATTTCTATTACTCCCCATAAAACCTTTTGTATCTCCCACTAAAACAGTCTGGACTCCTTGCCAGGTGCATAGAGCATTTGAGTGCGGTATCTTTTACAATTCCTATTCACACTCTTTGCTCTAATTTTCACCACCTTCTTTATGTGTGTGTGTGTGTGTGTTTTTTCTCTCCATTTTTTTTCCCCAAAGCCCTGAGGGTTCCTTGAGTGTCTTTCATGTTCTATGCCAGGTTTGTGAATCTCAATCCAGCTGCATTTCACTTGCAACAGATTCTCTCCGGGCCCTGACGCTGTCGATTTCAGCACCGCTCACAGGTGTGGAGCTGCCAGTAGCAGAGGCTTGTGACAGATCTGGGACATCGCAGCCATACAGAGACCTCATGGGGCGTTACCCCGGCCCCGGGACTGGTTCCAGCTTTGGCTGGCGATGCTTTTATTCCTGGCTTCTCTGCTCCTGCATTCCCTGCCCAGAGCTGTCCCCAGCCCTTGGGCGACACTCTCCATTAGCATCTCCCAACAGGCAATGAGGGGCTACCCTGCAGGCAGGTCTTTCCGAGGCGCTGTCCCCAGGGCCCTGCTGGGGCGTGGGGCTTATATAGTCCTCACTGCTGTCCTTCCCAACCTCCCCAGCACCCGGCACAAACAGCATCTGTGCTTCGTTAATTCTCGCCTCATCCTCTTGTCCTAACTCGACTAGGCTGTGCTGCTCCTTCTGCTCCGCGTGGCAGCCAGAGAACAGGCTGCAATGAAGGCGAGTCAATGAATAAGTAAGTTACACAGACAGAAGGGGAGAGTCACTGATGTAATGCTGATTCTGGGGTTGTGTGGGGACGAGTGGAGATGGAGAAAATTCTCCCAGGACACCCCGGACCCTGTGACAAAGTATAAATGGCACTGAGGATGAACACAGCAACTTCGAAAGACTGTGTAACACTACTGTGCTTTAAACGGTTGTCATTTTCCCACTTTTAGATTACTCTTTCTTTAAGAATACCTCCTTCTGCGATTTGTGGCTGGGAGGCTGGCGAGCTGGTTGCCTGGTGCCAGCACACAGAGAGGCCCATCGGTTCCATTTTTCCCAGGTTTTGAGCCAACAGAATTGTGACACCCTCACATAGTAACGGGATATCTGTGGCTTGGGCATCTTGGAACAAAGATGTGGCACGTGGCCAAATCACTCGTGCCGTGTGGAAATGCACTCGTTTCGTCCTCGCACACTTACTGAGGATTGACTGTACACAGCGAGTGTCACAGTGAGCAAGACAGCCTTGCCTGTGTGAGACTATTCTTTCAAAAGAAAGACGGAGCTGTCACTAGGTAAGTACGACAGCCTGTAATAGAAAGTTCTGTTTTATTGTGTTTATTCTGGGGAAAAAATTACTCCCCTTGAAGTGTATCTATGATGTCATGAGATTGGAAAGCGTTTGATTTTGAAAACTCTATTCATACCAGACACTTACTAGGACACTCCCTCTGGTGTACGTGAGTCACGGAGAGCGTGAGGGAGCAGATGGAGCTGACAGCAGGAGCTGGAATCTTCTACGGGTGCCGGGTCTGTCCCATCTCATGCCGTGCGAGTGAGCTGTGAGCGGGAGGGGCCTTGCATGCACTGGACCTCGGGTGCTGAAGGAGACTGGAGACCTTAAGAAGCAAGGCTTGCTGTAGAGCTTGGCTTGGAAAAGGACACTGAGGCAGCATGCTCTTTAGCTCCTGGCTCCTCAAAGTTGGCAAAACCTGAGAGCTTCTTAGAAGTGCCAAGTCTCGGTTTCCACCCTGGATTTATAAAACTAGAATGTGCATTCAGTAAGATCTCCAGCGGATTCATGTGCACAAAACAGTTTCAGCAGTGCTGGTCGAGATCTGCAAAGAAGATACAGGCTAGGGTGGAGACAAGAGTTGGAGGAGAAGGCGTGTCAGCACGGTGCAGAGAAGCCCAAGGAGGTAGAGGATGACCCAGAGAAGGATTGTACCTGATACCAAGTGAACCTGCTCACTGCTTTCTCTGGGATCCTTCCTCACAGTCTGGAATCATCTGTCTTAACATTTCTATGGTGACAGACGCTCTTCCAAGCACTTTCACCTGTATCATCCTATTCAATCCTCACAGCTACCCATAAGGTGGTTGCTAATATTCTCTCCATTCCACAGATGAGAAAACTGAGGCCCCAAAATGACTTCCTCTAAGCCCACACAGCTAGCAAGGGCCAGAACCAGGATTTAGACCCAGGCAACGGCATCCCTCATTCTGTGGTCTTTACCACCGTGTTCTTGTGCCTTGCAGGATCATAGGCTATTTGTATTTGCTTTGTTCCTTTTGTTGTCAATGGTGCTGTGGTTTATATGTGTTACCAGAAAAGTATGTGTTGTAAACTTAATCCCCAATGTAACAATGTTGGGAGGTGGGACCTGGGAGATGTTTAGGTCAGGAGAGCTCCTCCCTCGTGAATGGATTAATGCCAGTTATAAAACGGTTTGAGGCTGCAAGTTCACTTTCATATGGTGCCTTCCGTCATGTTATGATGCAGCAAGAAGGCCCTCAACAGATCTGAACAGATACCAGCGCCATGCCCTTGGACCACCCAGTCTCCAGAATCATAAGCCAAATGTCTTAGTCTGCTTTGTGTCGCTATACCAGATTCATAAATTACCACAGACTAGATAATTTATAAAGAAAATAGATTTATTTCCCTCAGTTCTGAAGGCTGGGAAGCCCAAGTTTGGGGGCCCACATCTGGTGAGGGTTTGTGCTGTATCATCCCATGGCAGAAGGCAAGAGGGTGAGAGAGGGCAAGAGGGAGAGAGAAAAGAAGGCCAAACTCATCCTTGTATCAGGAATCCACTCCAGAGATAACTAACCCATTCCCAAGATAGCGGCATTAATCCATGTATGAGGGCAGAGCCCTCATGGCCTAATTACCTCTTAAAGTTCCCGCCTCTCAACACTGTTGCATTGGGGATTAAGGTTCCAACACATGAACTCTAGAGAAGACATTCAAACTATAGCACCAAATAAATTTCTTTTCTTTATAAATTACCCAGTCTATGGCATGCTGTTGAAGCAGCACAAATGGGCTAAGACACTTGGAGTGTCTGGTTGGGTTCACTTGTTTGATATGAACATCCCAACTCTACAGTCCTAGAGAGAAACAAGGAGAAGGGACAGGTGTGTCCTGGGTCCTCCCCTCTCTGGCCTCCTGTCCTTCCACCTTTCACAGGAACATGCAAACTGGCAGCCCAGGGGCTGAATTCAGCCCTGAACAAGTTTTGCCTCACCATAAGTGTTTTAAATATCAGAAATTTTTAGACAAAAATCTATACCTTCACATTTGCACTCTCCTGCTTACCACAGTACCCACCACTTCTTGAGGTCTTATTTCTGATAGTTACATTTGTGCACACTCTGCCTCCATCACAAAATGACACCTTTCCGCCCATTTGTCTCCTCCTATAATCCATGAGCTCCATGAGAATGCATGCTTCTTTTAGTCATCCATGTCCTCTGAGCCCAGCACTGTGCCTGGAACAATCTGCTTGACTGCCGACCCATGGTTATCACATTGTGCATTCTTGGGTAGGTGCAAAATGCAAGGCAGTGGACAGCAATGCCCCAGAGCGAAGGCTGCCAAAGTGAGATCAGGGTAGCCTACATGACAAACCTCAGTGAGGGAGGTTTTTGTAAAATCACTGTGGTTCATGGTGATCCAAAGGCAAATCGTTACTTCAGAGCAAGCTGTTGGGAAATCCCTCTCCTCTTTGACTCAAACCCCATGTAGTATTCCATGGACACTTGCCATGTTACATCAAGTAGCTGATTTCTTAATAAGCTAATTCATCTCCTTTGCTACTGTAGCATTCTCTCGTGCTCACTCACCATCTGTCCTCTGGAGTATATATTAATGGATCCCTTCCAAGGCATTCACAGGTTCTGATGTGGGATAAATGCAGGCAAAAATCCTCCCTTGCCAGGAAGACTGTTCTGTTCCCCACCCTCCCTGGTGCCAATAAAGAGGTTCTTCCCTGTTCTCTGCTTCTCAGAAGCGTAAGCATTTGTGATTCATTGGTGCAACACTAAAATTGACTTTGTAAGGGAATATAGTGTGCTCTCTTAAAGGACAATATCCATAAAGCTGGCTGACTGTGATTGATGTTGGGAAAACCAAAGCCTCCATATTTTCCACTTGTCAATTTGATTCTGGAATACAGTTATGACAAAGAAAGATTTAACATTTTTGGCTACTAGTGGCTAAGTTAAAAAAAAACGAATCTCCGTTTAATGCAAGTGATTATTTTAGTCCACTTGAGAAAACCATGTAAGTACATTTTATATTCTTGCAACTCTTTTATCTCCTGGGAAAATATTTCAAGGGGAAAATTAGAGTCAGGTTATCATTTCTGGGATGAGCAAAATGAACCTCCTGTTTTTAAACACTAAGACCTTCACTGAGCCTTAAACACAAAGGTGAAATTCTCTCATTTCTATCTGTCTCTCGTTCTCCTTCCCACTCTTCCTCTCACTCTTTCCTTTCTCTCTCAAATATATGTTGCTAAGCTCTAAGCTTTGTACTCGGTAACATTTATGCCATTTAGTTTTATCCTTTTCAAAGTCCTTCTGCTGTGGCTATGCGATAATTCTTTTCAGTGCCATCGAAATGCCAGTGACTTAGTTGTCGCCGTTGCTGCCGTCACTAGCCCCATCGAGAGCCTCACCTTGCTGACCAGTATTTTCTCGCTCTTACTCTGAGTTATTTAAGTGGATGTATAAAGGAATTTATTGTTTGTCTGCTTAAGTGGCGTATTATGCTAGTTCCTTTGAAAAGGATGGATATTTTCAAACAATAACAATGATAGCACAGCCCTACTTTCCATATATCTCAGACTTGTTTTGGAACCATGGTTTTAAATTTATACGCTAATTAACAGGAACAGTAATTTGAAATAAGTGAGTTCCTAAGCACAAAATTCTGTGAAATGTGGATAACTTCATGATCACTTATTTTAGTATTCCTCAGGGATGTGGGTTTTTTGTGTGTCATTACTCGACCTTTCCAGCTAATCTTCATCACTGCTGTCATCTTCACACACACACTGTTGGCTCTTTAGAGTTCCTAAGTGGCTTCATCTCACTGTGCTTCATCTCATCGAATCCTCCCAAGCACCCTGTGAAGCAGGTGCTGTTATTTCCATTTCATGAGGAAGGAAGCCTTAAGCCAGTTACTCAGCTTCTCTGGGCCTCAGTTTTCTCATCTGTAAAATGGAAATAATATTATCGGCAGCTACATCACAGAGTCATCATAAGGATAAAATCCGCGAACACACTCGAAGCACGTGGACCAGCGTGGAAGCACAGCACATTCGTTTTACTGTGGATAGAGCGTGCTGCCTCTCGCCGGGCATGGGTAACCGTCACTGTCAGCGTGGGCTCTGAGAGTCAGTGGCCCTGTCAGGAGACCCTATGACGGCGGCGGGGCGGGGGAGTGGCTCGTATCTAAATGACTGGGGAAGAAGAAAGCTCGGCAGTGACGCTGGGTATCAGCTTCCCTCCCCTCCCTTCCAAACGCCACCCCGGCTAGACGTAGCGGTGGTTTGGGATTCAAGTACTTACAAAGCTGGGTAACTTGCAGAAAGAGCATGCAGATGGAAAGAGCAGCCAGCCCTGCGGGGCTCGTCTCCTGTGAGGCCGGATAGCTCTGTCTCTCCCGGTCTCATCATTATCGGGGGACAAAGGGCAACGGTGGCTCACGTTTCCACTTCACCTTCCCACACACACAAAAAACAATTTCAATCCGATAAGGCAAAATGCTAACATATTTCAAAGCTCCCATTACATCATTCAAAGAGAGTTTAGAAGCTTTCTTTATTTCTCTTAAATTATTCATAACATAAATCTTTAAAATACCGAGACTCCTTTCCCTAGTAGGGAAAGGAGAATGCTGATGGCGAGCTCTCTGCGTGTGGCCGAGACACAGGACCAACGACGACGCTGGGGACGGGAGCAGCAGGCAGGGGGGCGGCCTCCCCGCGGAACCTTCCAAGGGGTGCAATCTGCCTGCTCTACTTTCTGCAGCTAGGAATGTTTTCCTTTGGAGATCAAGGTTTCGCCAAATGGGACTTATTTTCTCAACTGTTGTTCTCGGGGAACAGCCTTTAACAAAAAAACACGAGCAAAGATGCGAAGACGTGGAAACGTCTTCCTACGGCAAATGAAAAGTCGCTCATTAGCAAAACACCGGGGTGCTACTATCTAGACACTAGTGCAGCTGGCACCCATTCCGAGAGGAGAATGATTCATTACCATGGTTACTGATGCCAGAAATATTACCTTCTGCAATCAGCGCACACAAAGATCCTTTAAAGAGAGTGTAAAAATTAGAGCACTGTAAACAATTGGTGAAAATTGCCGGCAGCACGGAGGCTGAACTGGCACAATGCTGATTTCTGGGCATAAAAACAAGGGGAGGCACCACTGCTGCACCAGCAGATCTTGCCGAGGGCGAAAAAGCAGCCCTCGTGCTCAGGGAGTGAGCAAAAGCCCCCCCCCACACACACACACTCCAGCACATATTTCTGCACAGGTTGTTCCCCGGCCCACGGACAATGTTAGAGCCAGACCTAGCTGATGGGCAATATTTGCATGATCGAGTTCTGGTTCATTAAACCCTCAGTCGGCTTTGCAAAGGGGCTTGGAAAATGCAGTATGTTATAGTAATATACTATTCCAGTCCGGGGCTGTTACTTCTTGGGAACAGATAGGAATAAAGAGTTCAAGGAAAGGAAGTTTTGTTGTCAGATGACACACAGTTTTTAGTCTCAACTGCAGTGGATTCGCCTCCAAGTTTTAAAATAGGAAAATAGATTCACACCAATGAGAAAGTTTTGACTGAGTGGGGTAGTAATCTCCATACTTACTATTAACATATTCTGTTTAAAGAATGTCAATGTCTTGAGGAAATCCATGCTACTTTCATAGACTCTAATTCAAACTCAGCGAATCCAGCTGAAAATGACCACACTGAAACCTGTTATTCTAAACTCTCTAATTTCCAAGTCGTGATCATTTGAACAGACGATGGGCTGATGTTTACCTTCTGCAGCATAATCTCTTCATAAAAAGATTGTTAAATCAATTAGTGGCATAAACAAGATAATAGTAGGGAATACCTAATCTAATTACAAGAACAAAGTGCTTTTGTGTTCTGCGACATAATTTGCAAACCCAATGAAAATATTCCAGATTTCATGTTCTTCATCTGTTCTTCAAAAGAGAATAGCAGTTTGGCAATACCTTTTTAGCCACAGCATGGGTTCAAGTGGATGTGATTTGATAAATACATACATATATACATTCATATATACATAGAAATATAGATATAGATATAAGGAAATCTCCACATGAGCAAGGACCTTTTTTGTTTATGTTGTTCATTGTTTGATCCTAAGCACCCAGAAAAGTGTTGGCACACAGATTATATGCAGACATAGTCTCCTAATATCTATATATTCTTCAAATACACACACACATATTAAAATGCATATAAAGTCTCTCTCCCTCCTTAGAACTCAAAAAGGTTTCAATCTTCTTTGTGAGTTTTCTTTCTCGAGGTCCACACTTCACCAACTCTCTGCAAAGGAGGTAAGAGCATGCAGTAATTCTCCGCATCCTTAGCCTCCCTGACACTGGTGAGTGCTCCCGGATTCTTGTCCTTGGCTTCTCCAGTTTGTCTCTGGTCTACCGGGTTCACGGCTGGCCATATGCACTGCTGCTTCTGTCTCCATCCCAGATTTTTTCCCTTGTTCTATCACCCAGGGTGGAGTGCAATGGCTTCATTGAACTCCTGGGCTCAAGTCACCCTCCCACCTGAGCCTCCCAAGTAGCTGGGACTAAAGGCGTGCACCACCATGCTCAGCTAAGTTTTATATTTTTTGTAGAGACGTGGTCTCATGATGTTGCCCAGGCTGGTCTCGAACTCCTGGGCTCGAGCGATCCTTCTGCCTCAGCCTCCCAACTGCCCTAGGTCTTGTGTTTCCAAACCCAGCTGGGAAGAGCCCTTGATTCTTCTTTGCTTCACTTGATATGCTTCTTTGACCTTCTGATAGTAGGTGGCAATGACATAACCAACTCCTGGTCTCTCCCAAGCATACTGGCATCCTTTTCCTTGGTGCCAATGGCCAATGTTCAGCCACATGCAGCCAGCAGCTCTCAGGGAGGAGCCAGCTGCTGGGTGAGCCCCTCTGCACACCAAGGCTTAGGCGACAGAGGCCAGACTGGCCAGAAGGCTGAGGACTGGCTAAGCGATGGGCTTGCTGACATGGTAGCTTCCAAAGAGATGTCACCTGAAGTCAGAGAGAGCAGTCACTAAACCCTGCTTTCTCCTCTTTTATGGAATTACATTCCTTCCTGAGATGAACAGGCTTCAGCACAATGGTGTGTTTTCTCGGATTCCAGAGTGGAGCGGCTGAGAATCACAGTCGAAATTACATCATGGAACGGCCCAGGACACGGGCTGATGGAGGTACTAGTCTCTCCCAGCGCCTGCCCTGTCTCCCACCGCGTGAGGCTGACAGGACCCAGCCGGTGTGGGCCCTCTGTAAGGACACTCATTTCTCTGCCTTAACAGTTTGTTTGCTTCTGTCCAGCAAAGGGGAACAGAGAAATTTGCGAGTCCCGCTCTGTTTCACCAGTCGGCAGCTAGATGGAGTAGGCAAGAGCCCAGCTCGCAGCCTAGCACAGGGGCGCGTCCACCTCTGCTCTGCTACTTACTGCCTGTTTGATCTTGGGACTGTTGCATGGCTTCTCTGAGCTTCAGTTCCTGGAACTGTTAAATGGCGGCGACAATCCCCTACTTCACACGTCGGGATGAGAACTGGTTGTTGGTGAGCGTGGAGCGTCCGGTGCTTGCCAGGACGCTGGTGACTCTGCTCCTACTCTTGTGATCATCGAAACCACCTGGACGGGCCAGCCCCACGTGGGCCACCTCTGTTCACTCCCTGAGCCCACCGTGAGCCGGCCTTAGCACCTGGACCCATCGCCAGTGCTCCCCCGCCAGTGCCATGATGCCGTGATGAGGAACGTATACTCCACTGGAGACTTCGGGAGGGGGCGGCAGGGAGGACTCACGGCGCCCGGCACATGGTAGAAACAACAAAGTTCCCCACTAAACACCTAATTCTTTCTTCCAACGTTTTCCTCACCTGTTGTCAGCCCCTGGCCTCTCCTTCTCTCTCCACAGTGCAGGAACTAAAGCTCTCGCTGGGTGTGCTGAGCAGGGCGGTCCCCACGTGTGGCCCCGTTCCCACGCTGCAGGCGTGGGACGGGAAAGGCCTGCCTCCCCCAGCAGCGGGTGGCACCGAACCACCTAATCACCTATCTGGGATTCTCCTCCTGGCTGTCCTCAGGGAAGGAAAAAGATAAGTCGGCCCCAGTGTGAGAGGCGATAGGTTCCTCTCGTTCACCACTTGTCTGGGGCTGCCCCGGCGTGCACGGCGGGCGGGGGCTGTACGGTGCTCTGACTCTGAGGCCTTACCCTTGTCAGCCCTCCATTCACCCCCTCCTGGGCCTTACGCAGGTGACAGGTGTTTCTGTTCCGTCCTGCCTTGGTGAAGTTTAATAAGAATCTCGGGGATGACCAGATTGACTCTCTCCATCGGTGGTGATAGAAAGGGAAGCGGAAGAGAAAGCCCTAGACATCCTTTGCGGAACCAGACAAAAGGTCTGGTTTCCGGGCAGAACAGACCCCCTCCCCAGCTGCCTTTCTTCCCGAGGGTGGGTGGGCAGCTCACCTCCTCCCGCTCCAGGCCTAGAGCGCCCATCACACCGCTCTGCATGGTGATAAGAGGTATTAAAGGAGCATAAGCTCTACCGTCCTAGTGCTCAGAACTTGAATCCTGAGTTCCCTCACTTACTAGTGGGCGAGTTACTTACCCTCTCTGGGCGTCAGGTTCCCCACCTGTAAATCATAGATGATATTACCTGCCCCAGAAGATTATGGTTCAGATCCAGAGCCCGGCACAATGCACATTCCCAGGAGAGTTTCGCTTGTTTGTTTGTGTCTGGTTTTGGCAGAGTTGGGCGTGGGGTTCCGTAGCCACCTGAGTGGACGCCGGCGTGCCTTCCTCAGAGGCTCCCCTGCCCCTCGGAGCCCCACCTCCCTGCCCAGCTGGACTGTGGAATCTCAGTCTCATCATCTGTTGTCCTCACATAAGAAGAATAGACCAGTGGTCCTCAGCTGGGGCAATTTTGCCAAGCCTCCCGCGCCCAGAGGACATTTGGCAATGCCCGGAGACATTTTTGGCGGTCACGGCTGGGTTAGGGGTTGCTCTGGCACCTAGCGGGTAGGGGCAAGGATGCTGCAGTGAACAGGAGGAGGCCCCCATGGCGGAGAACCATCCAGCCCCAAATGCTGCCAGTGCTGGGGCGGAAACCCCTGAACTAGACCAAATGGATCATTTGGTTTCCTTTGTGTCCGGAACATATACTGTGCTCACAGAGAGAATGGCATTTTTTATTAAGTGGAGGGAAAAAGTTGTTGGAGGCAACCATGGAAAAAGTACACTTGTGGACAAAGCCTCTGAAAAGAAAAACAAGGATTGTTATCAGGAGAGTAAAATCTCAGATGATTTTTATTTTTGTAAACCTCCCCATAATGTTACTTGGGCAACAAATAAAGAAGAAGAAATGAAGTGCTCTAGGATTTGGCACAGGATTCAGCCGGTAATTTAAACAAGCAAAGCCGCACGTGGAGACTCAGTGACCTTCAAACCATCTCCACTCACCTGATGGTGCAATGTGTGTGCATTCTTGGTGCACTTTGCAAATGCACGAGATAGAATAACACTAAGCAAAATCAGCATTTCGAGGGATAAGAAAATCCATCCATGTGAAAATAATTTAAGTGGGATTTGTAATTCACTTAATTTTTACTTCATTGTTCATTAAACTGGAAAATGACAGCAATTGCCAGGGCTGATGAGGTCAGTTGAGACAAAAAAAATTCTGGTTTGACTGGTTTTTCCTTTTAAAAAAAAAAATTTTTTTTTTTTTGCCAGAAATTATTTTGACTTGCCAAGTCATTAAAAATCGCCAAACCAATCTGTGTCTAAATAGAGCCAAGGTGGAACAGTAAGGCTAAGGAGAAAAAGTAGGTACTTTAAAAACCTTCTACATTATAGGATGGACAGCTTCCATAATAACAAAAGAAAAAAAATGACAATTATAACCAAATGAAGAGGCCAAACATCGAAAGACATAATTAAAATGAGGTGGAAAAAGACTCCAACACAAAACATTAAAGGTTCATCAGGGCAAGATGCTTAAAAGTCCTATTCATTCGAGGCCAGAGAATGGCTTAGATCCTAAAATACTGTGCTGTTAAGGAACTAGTTACTCTCCACATTTCTTGTTAGCTGAACATGGGAGATACAATAAATGCTTTTAGTCACTGTCAGCATAGTGTGGCTAATTTGCATATGATTTACATATAATCTTTGTGCAGGCAGATTACAGTGTTCACAAGTCTAATCTTTCTTTTTTTGTTTCAAAGAGAAGGATCCATTGACTAATGGATTTTTTCAGATATGTTAGAGTTTTATCAGCTTTTGTTATTTGTGCCTCTAACCACTGAATATTAGCAAGCTCATAAATTGTCCTTTTGATTTATATATCAACACTCTGATCGAGACAAGGAAGCGTGACAATCTAACCTTTGAAATGGTTATATAGTGTGGGGTTGAGCTCAGTTTTCAGTAGAAAATGCCACAGTTATAAAATTATAAACTGCATTATTTATGAGAGAGAAATGTGACTTGACAGAAATTAGCTCAAAGGCAAAATTCTGTAATGGGTACAGCTTATTTGATCTGCCCATTCTAGCCTGTCTAGTCTTGCTGTAGCAGGCTGCTCATTTCCTCATTGATTCGTTCACGCTGCACTCCACAAATGATTCTAGGACACACACACCTGCACACAACACACATGCGCACACACAGGGAAGCTGAGATGAGAAAGCTAAGGACAAAGAATTAAGCCAGGGAGAGATTATCCCACAAAATATAAGCCACACAGAGTTAAAATTCCCAAAGGAAGCTACCAATTTGGTACCACACTTTCTGGGCAACCAAAGCAAAAAGTGCACGCCAATTATTACAAGGTTCACAGAGAAAAAGTTGTTCAGAAGTAGAACATTTCTTGACTGTGAGACTTGAAAGAAAATTCTCTGTTGTGTCTTGTGATGGCAAATTCTCCAGGGATTTGTTACATAATAGTAAAATGTATGTTTTCTGTTTCATTACTTTCTGCATTTACCCGCATTGTTTTTAAAATATATTAATAGAACATAATTTTGAAAAAAACACTGCCCTAGAGAAACTCACATATGAGCACAAGGGAACATGCATAGAGATATTGGTTACCGTATTGTTATGTTAGAAACTAAGTGCATGGTCATCAGGAGGAGAATGGATACGCAAATTTTGATATATCTATACATTGGAATATAATACGGCAGGTTAGAGTAAACATATGAATTAGATTTATATAATTAACATGGATAATCACAAAAACATTAAAAAGAACAAATTGGACTATGATACATATGATTTGATTGATATAAAGTTTAAATCTCCTTGAATAATTCTATATATTGTCCACAGATACATACAATTAACAAAAATATATAAACATGGATGGAAAGGGCACACAACTTCAGAACAGTGACTGTCTCCAGGGCAGCAAGGGGAGGAAGACGGTGACCATGGCACTGTGAGCCCCAGGTGGGGATGCAGGTGGCAGGAGCCCCACTGTATCTGTGATGTTGTAAAGTATTTACTATATGTCTGGTCTCCAGTTCCTGACTAACAACTCCTCAAACCCTTAGAATCTCCAGAGTAAGAACATCTTTTTTAAAATTTTATTTAATTTTTTAAAAATTGACATGTAATTGTACATATTTATGAAGGTACCTAGTGATGTTTCAATACCTGTAATGTATAGTGATCAGATAGGTAATTAGCATGAGTGTCTTCTGTATGCTAATGAGATGACTGGTGGCCGGGGGTCCCCTAGATAGCTTCAGGGTGGTGGCTGGTCACAGAAAAGACCAAGGCATGGTTAGAAAGAGGAGGGGGGCTGAAGGTTAAGCTGATCACCAGTGGTCAATGATTTAATCAATCGTGCCTATGTAATGAATCTTCCATAAAAACCCCAAAAGAATAGAGTTCGGAGAGCTTCCAGACAGCAGAACACATGGAGGTGTCTAGAGGGCAGCGCGCCTGGGGAGGGCATGGAAGCTCTATGACCCTTCCCACACCTCCCCTGTGTGTCTCTTCCATCTGGCTGTCCGTCTGTATTCTTTGTAATATCCTTTATAATAAACAGCCAAACGTAAGCAAAGTCTTTCCCTGAGTTCTGTGAGCCACTCTAGCAAATCAATCAAATCCGAGGAGGGGGTCGTGGGAACCCCGACAGATAGCTGGCTGGTCAGAAGCACACTGGGTGTTGATTGGCATCTGAAGTGGGGGGCAGCCTTGTGGGACTGAGCCCTTAACCTGTGGGATCTGGAGCTACCTGCTGGAGATGGTGTCAGAATTGAAGCGAAGTGGAGGACACCCAGCTGGAGTCTGCTGGAGAACGGCTCAGTGCGTGGGAAAACACCCATACATCTGATGTCAGAGCATTGTGTCGAGGAATGTGGGAGATTAGGCAAAACACTGGTCGGCTGTTTTCTGTTTTGTTAGTTTCTATCTCTAAGAGTATCTGTAAGACTCTTCAAACAACAATCTGAAGCCAACGTGGCAAGCCAATTCACAGTCTAACCTTGGTTGTGGGCATTTGGATGTCTATCATATTCTTCTCTCAACTTTTCAGTGTGTTGAAATATTTAATGTCGAAACATAAAAAGTTAAAATAATGAAGGAAAAGTTTTGAGGACAGATTTTTGGAGAATCCAGAAGACCATAAAGATTTGAGCTTTATTCTCTAGACAGAAAGAGTGTTTGATCACGGTGCAGCCTTGACAGAATTGTCCCGTAGAAAGGTGACTCTCACAGCCACATGGAATGGACACAAGGAAAGACTGGAGACCAAGGTGTGTTAGGAAGGTGTTGTGGAAATGCCTGTTATAAGGAATATGGGGGACAGATTTGAGTCTGACTCCTGTCTCCTTGTTTTGGTCGCCTGACAATAAACCTTTCTCAGTGCAAAACCAAAAACAAACAAAAAAGAAATATGGTGCAACCTATATTACTTACGAAATATACACATATTTGCTTAAAATATGTGAGCCAATCTCTTGTATTTCCCATGATACACAATTATCTCCATCTCTCTACTTGAAGGTCATATTCTCAAAATTTGTCCCATGGGGATTACCGCAGCCCTCACTGCCCCATCTCACCACCACGCTCAATGTTTCTTCTGACTCAACTGTAGATTTGTGGTAGAGAAGATTGTGGTTACTGCAGAGAGTGAACGAGAAACATTGAGAATGAGGGTGAGGAGGGGATCAGGAACCAAGAAAGATTATTGCTCCTATTAAGAATACCCCAAGGGTAGCAACATAAAATTAAAACTGAAAGTGTATTTTGTGCAAATCACATGCCAATTCACTGGTGACCCATCTATTTTAAGTACTGGCTTAGTTATATGTGATTAACAGGAACACATCAAATCCACGAAGGCACGCGACTCACAGCCCCTCATGGCAACGCGCTATGTCTGCGCCTGTCTGGAGATCATGCCAAAGCACGCTGGTTGCATTTTCCCGGAGAGCAAATCTGCCTGCAGGAGAAGCTGGAGGCCTCACCTCTGCCCCTTTGCTGCAACTTGCCCCGTGCTCTGCGTTTTCCCCAAGCAAGTGCCTTCAGGGTAGTCAGGAATTTCCTGCGAATCAGAACACTGTGATTGGCACAGAGCACTCCCAATGCCAGCTGTGACTCTGTCTGCAGCGGGTCCATTTCTACCAACGTTTCTGCTTCCTCTCCCCACACTCCAGGGTGGGCTGCCAAGAGCTGCTATATGTATACAAAGTCTCAAAACTGTGTTAACTGACTTGATTATGCATTCATGCAATCCATCCTCACAATCTTTTGTTCATAGGTAACTGTCCCTTCCCAGCCCCCACGGGGCTGTTTCAGAGGGGACAGCCGTCTGAAGTCCCTCCCACACCCGGGCACTTTCAGAACGTCAGAGCCCAGCCCGGCCCAAAGCAAGCCTGTGATTCGGCTCGCACCTGTCGCCCTTGCCTGCTCTGCCTTGATTTCCCCACCTTCCTCCGCTTGGGGAAACTGGGTCTAGTGGCTCCAGCACAGAACCTAGGGATGAACAGGTGACACACAACTGGCTCTTCAGCACTCGGCAGCGATCGGATCAGAGGCGATCGCATGTCCCAGGGGCTGGCCAATCAGAGTAATTCAAATCCCTGGCCACGGTGATGGGTTCAAGGATGAGCTTCAGACCCAAGTCGGTGTGATCCAGGTCGATGCAGAGACTCGGGTATGACCTCCAGGACCGAACCTCCCTCCTTTCTCGCTGCACTTGATCGTAAAAGGACGAGTCCCGTCACTGCCAGGGACTAAACAGTGGCGCCTGAGAGCCGGAGGCAACAGAACAGAGAGGGAAAGACGCTGGGATCTGATGGTTTTGTTGGAACTCCTAGATGCACCCCTACCTGAAACCAGCCCCACGCCGGTAACCAGCTCCAGACCATATCTCACCTGAGGTTCACTGTCTTCAGGTGAGCCGGTTTCTAATCAAGCTCTCTCACAGGTTCATCTTACTGCACAAGCCAGTGCACAAACCAGTGACTTGCTTTTTGTGCCAGCCGGTCTGAGCAGGGCTTTCTGTGGCCTGCTGTAGGGAAGTCCTGGCTAATCCCGCCCCGTCCCGTTCTCCAAAGCAGCGTCTGCAGTCCTTCACGGCTGCACACGGCCCGTCCCCGCACACTCGAGAGGAAAGAGCACCATCAGGCAGAGCCCCAGCTTCTCCCTCCAACTTCTCATCCACTGCACCTCCGCCTCTGTCGCAAGCCATAGAGATGTCCTTCCTCCTGTCCGGAGAGAGCCTGTCACCTCTGCTCTGTCCCCCGCCTGCCCTCCTCCTGGACTTAGTTTTTTCAATGGCTCCCTCTCGCTTTTAGCTTCCATCTCTCCTGCTCCATGGCCTTGATCTTCAGCACATGAACTGATATATGTGCCTCTCGTTTGGAAAAGAAGAAAGAAAGGGAGGAAGAGAGAGAGAAAAACAACTTTCCTTCTTTTGGAAAATCCATCAATCTATTACCCTTTGCTTTGCTTCCCAACATGTTCTGTTCGGAACTCCCCACCCTCACTGTACTTCCTCGCGGTTCAGCCCCTCTCCGCCCGCTGCAATTAGGATGCGGCCCCTGCACTCCCCGGCTCTGCCAAGCGCGGTGGCCTACTTTCCCCACTCGCTCCTTTCACGGCGGCTTCTGCCGACTTAGCCTCAATTCATCCTGGCAGGCGCCGCCCGGAGATCTTACGCGCCTGCCTTTCAGAGGCTCTTCCTCTGCTTTCCATCCTCGAAGCCAACGACGTGCAGCCTTTTTTGGGGGGATTACAAAACCTGTCTAAAAGTTGGCAAAGTCCATGGTTTGTTTCCCTAGAAACATGCACTTTGCATGGCACTGGTCGAGGTTCCTGGTGACAAACTGCACGGTACGCTCCGGCAAGTGTCTGCAGAGCAGGCAGCGCTGAGAGGCAGATAGTTTCCACGATGGGGAGGAAGAAACTTTCAGGCAGCCCGACACCGTACGGCAGGACAGTTTTGCCTCTGCCTGGTGAGGACGCTTCCAACTGTAAAGTTGCCACCCAGCTGCTGGCACAAAAGTGATCTGCCTCCACCAGGACCTGTGCCCGCAAAGTGGGAGCCCTGTACCCCACTCTTCTCTCCTCCTATGGTGACTACCCCAGACCAGATCTCACCTGAGGTTCACTGTCTTCAGGTGAGCCGGTTGCTAATCAAGCTCTCTCACAGGCTCATCTTACTGGCAGAACCTACATCTCACCCAGAGTCCTAGCTTCAAAGAAGGATGGGAATGTAGTTTCCACTTGTCCAACCTCTGCACTTCTAGAAAGGGCTGGAACGGGAGCTACTAGTCTATCCACTGTATCACCACACGCAGGCAAATGCAGCATTCAGAGACTGAAGTTTAAGAAGCATATTTTGAGGTCACCTAAAGATATGATCTAGTTGAAAGGAATTTTTAGAAGGAGAAGAACTGTCTTTTTTGTTCCTTACCCAAGATAAGGGTAAACAACATTCTGAAATGACGCACAGTCTTCTGCTGAAGATGGAATTTTTCGCTGTTGGATAATCCGGCTGCCAAAATGGTGGACACAGTTATGTCCACCAGAGAAGTGTGTGTGTGTGTGTGTGTGTGTGTGTGTGTGTGTGAGATACTGTCCCGAAAGTATCCAGCCATGTAACCATTCTCGTTATATTAACAATTTCTAGATACTTTCTGGACAGCCCTCATGTAAATGTGTGTGTATATTATACACACACACACACACAGAATAGTGGATCCTTGGGATCTTCAATTGAGATGATTCAATTACTCACCCATCTCATGTAAGGACGGCTCAGTGGTCCCACTGAATCCCGATTCTGTTAGCTCCAGGCAGGTGTGATTTTGAGCAATTCTGTTGATGTTGTATTTTCTATTACCTTGGAGAAGAAAACTCTGGGAAAGAGGGGTACAGTTCTGGGTGAGTGACTACCTTAAAAGCCAGTTTATTAACACATATCCCTAGGATACAGGAAAAAACAAATGTCCTGGTATCCTATAACATTTCTGAACACTTTCTCCGCCAGACGCAAAGTTGCCTGTCTTTATAGGACATTCTTATCTCTAGGTCCTGAAAACATCACAACTCAAAATACCCCAAATTATTTAATTTTCCTTCCAACATTTGCTTTTCGTTCAACATTTCCTATTTCAATTAATCAACATCTATCCTTTACCCGAATTAGAAACTTCTGAGTCACCTGTCATTTCTCTCTCCTCCCTCTGTCACACCCAGTTGGTCATCAAGTATTGTTAGTATCATCTTCTAAATCTCTCTCAAGTCTGCATCTTCCCCTCCTCCCTTGCACTTGCCTTAATTAATAAGGCCTTCTCAGGAATTATGGGCATCTCACCTGGAGTTACAGAAAAGCTTGAATCCTCTCCAGTCGCACCTGCATCCCACCTGTGCCTGGGAACGAGAACCACACAAGCGTCTGACTCGCGACCTGCCCCCTTCTTCACCAAGCCATCTTGAAGAAAATCCTTTCTCATCCTTGAACTTGAGTTTCTTCATTTGTAAAATGAAGGGGTTGGAGGACATACTCCACAAGGCCCCTTTTAGCTCAAACTTCTGGAATTCTAGTTCCAACCATTCTGCCTTGACCTGCCTATCCCACAGGTGGGATTTACTGTGCAAATCAAGAGATAACACATGTGCATGTGTTTGAAACCTCCAGCTGATTAGGTTTTAAATCTCCAGGCGTGTGATTAATTACTTAATCACAATTCTTCATTGTCACTTCCACCTGGCACTAAAGGTATGATAATAGCTAACAGGTATTGAGCACTCACGGTGTGCCAGGTATGCATTATTTCATTAACTCACGTAACAAGGGAAGTCTGTCATCACTTACTGGTTTTTAGGACGTGGTCTACCTGTTACCAGGTAAGCCGCATCCCCTGCTCCAGATGCCCAGATGAAACGAAAACTGCCAGGAAGATGTCCGTGGTGCAACAGAACCGCAGACTGTCAGGGACGGATGAGGTGGACACCTCTTCCAGGCGGGCAGCATTCGGAAACCAGGTCACCAGGAGGCAAAACCACAGCTCTCCCTGCAAAGACAAAGGACGTAACCACAAACTCCCAGTCTCCGTCAGAGGACTTGCCTACCACTGGTGGGCTCGGGAAACTACCATCCCACAGCTGTTCTGCAATCTTTTTCCTCCCGCTGAGAGGCAGGGGGTGCCTTGCTCTCCTGTCTCTGCCCAGCCAGCCTGCCTCGGTCACATTCCCATTTACTCACAGCCGCTCCCTTTCTCCTTGTCTTCCTACTTCAACTCTTATTCAGGACATCTCGGTCTCAGGGAAAGGCCTCTTCTCCCCGTCTCAGGCTGGTCCCCCAGCAGCAGGGCTGAGGCGTGTGGGGTTGCAGGAGGGCTCCCGGGAGCACCCTCAAGGAAGGACAGCGAGAAGGAAAGCGCAGGTGAAGGAGGTGGCTTCTGGGGAGGTCTAGCCGCAGCCTGGTCCCGCAGGGGCTTTGGGGCAGCTGTTTCTCCTTGAAGCCTCACCTGCTCCTTCAGTCCAGGCAGCAGGGCTTCTGCGTCCCATCTCCGGGCACGGGGAGGGACGGGGACAGCGTGCAGGCACACCTGGAGAGGAAACTCCAGCGAGCGAAAGGCGGAACTTCAGAGACGGTTGCATAGATGATGCCAAGGAAAAGCTTCCCCTTCGCTCTCTGAGGTTCTGCTGAAAAATCAATTCACAACAAGCAAGTTAATAGGAGAAAAGGCTTACAAAGTTTATTAAGGTGCACACAGGGACCACCACGGAGTGATTGCCCAGCTCCTGATGGGGCGCAGAAGCTTCTATGCCGTCTTGAGCTTACAGAAGGAATGGGGGCCTGGATCCCGCAGGACAGGCTGTGGGGGGGAGCAGAGGAGGCCTGGCTGGCAAAGGGGGCCTTGCTCTGCAGGTCAAGCCGCACGGGAGCAGCCCTCGGAGAGAACGGATGGGAAATGTTCCTTTCACACCTTTATTTTTTAGATTTACCACTTATTTTGTTTTTTAATTGACAAGTAATAATTGTACATACCCAGGGGTACACAGTGCTGTTTGGATACAAATAATGTATAGCGATCAGATCAGGGTCATTAGCATATCATCTCAAACATTTATCGTTTCTTTGCGTTGGGAACATTCGACGTCCTCCTTCCAGCTACCTGAAACCTTGTAACATATTGCTGTGAACCATGGTCACCCTGCAGTGCTGTGGAACACTAGCGCTTACTCGTCCTACCCAGCTGTGATTCTGGATCCTCTAACAAATCTGTCCCTCTCCTTTCCTTCTGCCGCCCTTCCCGGCCTCCAGTGCCCTCTGCTCTGCTTTTTATTCCTACGAGATCAACTGTTTTCAGCTTCCACGTGGGAGTGAGGACATGCGGTCCTCACCTGTCACACTCTCCGTTCATCTCTCCCTATCCAGACCAGGAGGGCAGCAGAGGAAGCCTGGCTGTGCCTCGTAGACGAGAACCTCCCTCACCAAGGGTGGCTTTGCAGGGCAACTCCTGTCTGCAGCCCGCTGAGCAGCTACCATGAAACATGTCAAAGAACACATTTGGGGATGAAATATTCTGCTCTCCCTCAAGTCACCATTAGCGAAGCACCTGAATGGCGTGTGGCAGCCTCCCGCTTTGCTGCATTCCATTCACCTCGATGGTTTCTCTTTTATTTCACTGCTTAGGCAGCAAGGGTGCAGAGCATGTCTTAAAAGCTGGCACCCGGCCGGGCGCAGCGGCTCACGCCTGTAATCCTAGCACTCTGGGAGGCCGAGGCGGGCGGATTGCTCTAGGCCAGGAGTTTGAAACCAGCCTGACCAAGAGCAAGACCCCGTCTCTACTATAAATAGAAAAATTAATTGGCCAACTAATATATATAGAAAAAATTAGCCGGGCATGGTGGCGCGTGCCTGTAGTCCCAGCTGCTTGGGAGGCTGAGGCAGAAGGATTGCTTGAGCCCAAGAGTTGGAGGTTGCTGTGAGCTAGGCTGACACCACAGCACTCACTCTAGCCTGGGCAACAAAGTGAGACTCTGTCTCAAAAAAAAAAAGAGCTGGCACCAGATTTTCTACCAGGGAAACCCCTGCCTAGGAGAACACCTGGGCTGGCCTGTTATCGGGGCAGGTCGAGAGCAGGGGCTTTAGGGAGACGAGGAAACAAAGGGGAGCTGTGAGTAGGCGGTGCCCACACAAGAAACCTAAATGGCCAGTAAGTTCAGAAAAAGGCTCCCAGCCTCCCAGCTGACGGCCGGCCGGTGTGGAGGACCAAAGCCCTGCTCGCTTGCCTAAGGACAGCACAGGCTTTGTGTGAAATATGCCCCAGAGCTCCCTGAAACCACGTTATTGCTGACCTGGGCTGCCTGCTGCTATGGTTTGAGTATTTGTCCCCCAAAACCCAGGCTGAAACTTAATGCCCAATGTGGCAGTATTGAGAGGTGACTGGCAGAGCCTTCGTGAGTGGACTAATCCATTCATGGAGTCATGGAATCATGACGGGTCAGTGGATGAACGGGCTATCAGGGCAGCGGGACTGGTGGCTTTGTAAGAAGAGGAAGAGAGACGGGAGCTGGCACAGGAGCACGCCTGGCCCCTCACCATGCGGTTCCCTGCACGGCCCCGGGACTCCGCAGAGAGCCCCCAGTAGCAAGAAGGCCCTCCCCAGATGTGGCCTCTCCACCTTGGACTTGCCAGCCTCTGTAACTGTAAGAAACACATTCCTTTCTTTATAAGTCACCCAGTTTCAGGTATTCTGTTAAAAGCAATAGAAAGTGGACTAAGACACCTACTCTGTGAAGGACTGCATTTAAACTCTAGGGACCATGCCATCACTTGTTCCATCAGAAACACAATTTATTGCTGTCTGAATTTTTAAAATAACAAATGCATAAACCTGCATGTTTACCTGTGTTTGCTATTGAACTTCACACTAAAATCCATCGAGATTTATTTTTTTGGTGCTATTGCTGTTATTATTTAATAGCTATTGGGGGAAAGAACAAGATAAAGTGATTTTTTTTTCTGGTGTAAAACAGGGAGAATAACTGACATTCCTGACTGAAGTCTGGAGTTTCCCTGAAATACGAGTGACTTTCACCTGGGTCTGGGGACCTCATGACTATGAGAAGAGCAGGACCCTCCAAGCTTTTCCTCTCGTGCTCACAGAAAATGACAATATTTACACAGCACAAGGGGCTCTGGGGATAGCCACATGAGACTTGGTAAACAGCATTACATTTTCTTCATAGTACATCATAATTACGTCAAGAAGAATAAAATACGAAGAATCAGGGAAAGTATTTGATATTGACGTTCTGTAAAACTTCCCAGCAAAATCTTTTGCAGAACTTTACTGAGAAACGTGGGCTTGCTGTCCCTGGTGTAGCTTGTGTCTTGGGTTCTGTGCCATGAGCGGTGCCACGTTCTTTTTCTGATTCCTCATAGTCACCCTCCAGGAGAAAACGTGTTCACACAAATGGGTGATAAAAAATTGAAGACCATTTTGCAAACCTCTCAAACATTTATAACACTTGGAATCAGGTTTAAAGAGTCGAACAGCCCTTCCTTTTCTTTCACGGTGAAAGTTCTTACAATAAGGCAAATGGGTTTTGATTCCGATTGTACCTTTTGGCCCCGGAGATTTTGCGTTGAGGAAGCTCTCCTCTGCTCATCTCGCACGAGCAGGTGCTCGAAGACAGTGGCTCCACTCACAGTGCCCATCGGCCAGGAACAGACAGGCACACCAAACGGGAAGGCAGAGATCGGGGCCAGGCCTCCTGGCTACCCCCACTCCAAACGTGGCTGCCCCTCGGGCTGCAGAGACCTGCTCCTTGGCCATTCGCAACACGAACTCCCCCAGCTGCTCGCACCCTTGTCCGCCAAGCAGGCGGCTGAAGCCCATTGCCAGGTGCTGGGTCACCTCGCTCGCCCTTCCCAGTGCTGGTGGGGAGTCCCAGGTGTTTGGAATCTATGCTGAGGCCTCTGGACACCGTGGGATGGCGTTGGGTGCCCCACCCCCTGCCCAAGCCAGTCTCTGACTATCCCCAAACCAGCCAGCTGCCAGCCACTTCTGGCCCTGCCAGGCTGAGCTGGCCCAGGGCACACCTCTGAGGGACATCCAGTTAGAGCCAAAAGCTGAGAGTAGAAATGTAACTCTTCAGAGAGACAAAGCTGCAAAAAACAACTGGAAAACAAGTGTAGCTGATAGAGCGACTGGGCCTATAAGCTATGAGAACTTATTATATCAGTTTTTATTTCTTTATTATAGATAATGTAATAAAAATAAATTTTTAAATGTGTTTTATAGACCTGATAAAATTAAGCCTTTCTTTTTACTGTATCCCTGGAGGGATTACTGTAACCATGGAGGTTAGCACAGTCCCCAACAAGACTGTCCTCATTTCACATTTGCCAGCCACATGTTCAGGGGTCCTGGGCCACCCACACTTCTGACCAACTGGCTACCAATTTGGGGGTTCCCAGGACCCCCCTCATGTTTGATAATTCACTGGAGTGACTCAGAGAACTCGGTGCTATACTTACTATCATAGTTGTTTAAAGGATGCAGCTTGGGACCAGCCAAAAGAAGAGACACTTGGGCAAGGCGTGGGAAAGTCCCGAACACAGAGCTTCCTGCTCTCTGTCCTTGGAATTAGGACATGTCACCCACTTGGCACATTGATGTGTTCTTCAACCAAGAAGCTCACCTGAGAAACCTCACAGTCCAGAGATTTTAATGGATTGGATATGCATAATGGGTTGCATTATGCAGACATGATTGATTAAATCACAGGCCATGTGGTTGGATTCAATTTCCACCCCACTTCCCCTCCCTGGAAGTCAGGAGTCAGGAGGTCTTGGCTGGAAGCCCTAACCCTCTAAACACATGGCTGATCTTTCTGGTGGGACCAGCCCCAAGCCTAAGTCTTCTCATTAGCATAAACTAAGGTATGGTCCAGGGGTCCCCATGAATAACAAAAACAATTCTATTACTCAGGAATTTCCCAAGTTTTAGAGGTTATCTCCCAGGACACAGGAACAAAGATGAAACAAATTATTTTTAATGCAATCATCCCTAATAACACTAGTTTACCATACACCACTCTCAGGACAAGTCTCCCAGAAAATGCAAGTATTGTATGGATTTTCCCCCCAAGAGAAAATGAATGAATCATTGAGGAGATAACTTTGCGCTAAAGGTCAGTACGAAGAAAAACTGTTACAAGAATGAAAAATAAAGATGGCAAGGAGAAGGAAAGATTAAAACCAAAAGTCTGAGAAGAAAGGATCTATAAAAGATGCAAGTCCTTGGACTGGTGGCACCGTAGACCATTTGAGAGGGTGGAACCCAGAACAGTTTCACCTTTTATTTAAAGGTGCTATGCTATTTAAAGACCTACAGCCTGAGGGACACCACTATTGTTAGACCATCACTCTTTGAACCAAATGTTGAACTTGGACTTGCCAGTCGATGGGGCATTCCACTAAAAAGGGAAGAAATCCACCCGACATTCACCAGGCAGCCAAATATTGACTGTGGTCACGCATCAGGCCTGGTACGTTTCTGCAAGACTGGGAAAACAAGATGCGACTCGAGTCCCCTAAAATGCAGTCCCATGGGCAAAAGAAAGAGTCATAAGCTTGTTAAGAAACACATTACCATCTGGAAAGAAGTAAGAGACACAGATCTGTGAGAAATTGGTGTCTTCTGGGAAACACGAGGTGCTAGCAGCTGACAGGGAAAGATAAAACGATGATCATTGCATTCTTGCCTGCCAACCTGGGAGGCCTGCTCGGTGAGGAAAGACAAGAGGCAAAGATGTCAAGCTCTCAGGCCTTCACTTTCTTCAAAGTAGGAAACTTGTAAAATAACCCTGGGTAGGTGTAAGGTTTTTTTTTTTTTTTCATGCTAATTTCATGAAAAGTGTATGACTCTATACAAAAAGGAATATTCAATTTCTCCTAAAGTTTGAGACCTTGATTGGCTCTGCATGGTACATTCTTCACTAAATAGCAATTGCTTCCCAATGGCTGGACATTTGGTGTCCGTAGGTAACTGCCTTTCCCACAAGAACTTTCACTTCTCTGATAAGGGAAGAGGAAGAATATTATTGTTAAAACTGTTAACAAATACATCAATATTTCATCCATTCTAAGATTCGCATTTTCACAATTTTACATCCCTGAAGTTGGGTGCATCTTTCAATCAATTATAACTGTGTCTTAATATTATAATTGTAAGACATTGTGTCTTACAATTATAATTGGCAACATTTTTTTTCTTTCGTCATGATACATGAAGGAAGGGTGCATCTGTAGCACCCCAGATTGAATGAAATGTGAGTAATTGCTTAAAATATTGCTGCTTGACAAAACATTTAAAGTGATAGTGTAAAGAAACCCACTGTCTTGAGGAGCTCGAGTGCTTCAGGAATAGGACAGGAATTAGGTGTCTAAGTTCTAGAATTGTTAAAGGACCCTAAGAACTGCTTCAGGCGTGTGAATCTACCTCCTTGAGATATATGTTTCTCCTTAAGTCTCTTAAAGTGGTGAATGGTATTTATAGGGTTTTTAGGTGGTGAGCCATGTTTCCATTCTTGGAATAAGGCCACCTTGATCATGAATGATGTGCAGTTGGTTTACAGACCACTAGATTCAGTTTTTTCTAATAGCTTACATAAAAATGTTGCAGTCCATTGGCAGAGGTGTATCTGTAATTTTCTTGCTAACCTCGGATTGTGCCTTGAACAATGTATTCTCTTTTCCTTTCTCTTAAAGAGATTGTGTTAGATTGTAATTGCTCGATCATTAGATGTTTGGCTAAACGTCAGTTCTGCCATCTGGTTTTACTGCTGTGCTTTATTTTGTTTGGAGGGAGTTTACCAATTCAATGTCTCTAATAGTTTTAGGACTCTTTAGTTTATCTATTTCTTCTCAAGTCACTTTGGTAATTTAAATATATATATTTATTTATTCTTTTTTTGATTTATATGTTTTGTATAAACTTTAAAATTTAGTGGAATAATACTTATAACATTCTTTCACTATATTTTTATCTCTGCTGCAACTATAGTTATGCCCATCTCATTCTAAACCTCACTTGTATCTTTTCAATTTTTTTCTTAATAAATATTGTTAGTTGTTTTTCAAAAGAATTCATTTTTATCATTATTGATCCATTTTAGGGTACTTTGTTTTCTGTTTTATTACTTTTTGCTCTGATTCATATTTCTTACTTATCCTTTCTGTGGGTTTATTGTTATTGTTTTTCTAACTTCTTACATTTGATTAAAATGGATTCTTCACTCATTAATCTTCAGCTTTTTATCTTTTATAATCTAAGCATTAGAAGCCATAAAATTCCTTCTAAGTGCAGCTTTAGTTATCTTTCATGTCTTAAAATATACTGTTTTCATAATTATGCACATCTAATTGTATTCTAATATCCACATTGATTTATTCTTTGATGCATGAGTTATTGAAATCTGCATTTTAAAAATTTCCAAATGTATGGAGTGACTCTAGTTATCTTTTTATTAGTAATTTCTAGTGTAGTTGTGTTGTGGCAAGAGAACATGTTCTGTGTGGAACTGATTTTTTGAAATGTGCCAAGACTTCACCGTCTAGAATGTAGTCAATTTTCATAAATGTTTTATTTGTACTTGAAAAGAATGTGAATTCTCTAATCGTTTGGTCCAGGGTTATGAATATGTCTAAATGTGTTGCTCTCATTTCCTTCATCCTTACTGATTTTGTGCCTGCTTAACCTGTCAGTTGTCAAAAAAGATATAAAAAATAGTCCTTCCCTCTGGTTGTGGATTGATCCGCGCCCACCCCCCAACCCCCCCCCCCACCCCCCGCCCCTTGTGTTTCCCAGCCCATTGTCTGAGCATGGAACCGAAAGCTCTAGAGTCCTGCAGGGATCAGAAGTTATATCTGGGCGTTTCTGGCCTCCCTTCCTTGACAGCTCAACGATACATTCAGAGAAATAAAAATGGATTCTGTCTGGTTTTCAAGTGTTCTGTACAAAAAACTGTTTGAGTCTAGCTTAACCTTCTGTCTTGCCAGAAATACTTAAGCTCTCTAAGCCTCACTTTTTCATTGGAAATGGACATAGTAATGTCTCAGGTTGGGGTTCCCCAGGAAGTGACATCGAGACAGAGATCTGCACGCGGAAAGTTTATGGGGAAGTGACAGTGGCCCTGGCAGAGGGGGTAGTGGCCCACTTCCCCCGCCCCACCACGCCCAGCCCAGAGCCCGATGCACTAAGAACTCCCAGCCACATGGCATGAACCCATTTACTGTCACCTATGACAGATAGGACAGTTTTTTCAGATGTAACACTGCAACAAGGATGTGACATTGAGCCTGGGACCCCTCCAGTTCCTGCTGAGAGTTGCCTCTGAGCTGCCCAAGAGAACCGGAGTCCTCTACAAAGCGCCCACGTCCACCGACAACCCTGAAGCAGGGGCAGATCACGGCAGGAAAATACTACTGTGGAGAACAATATCGAGGACCCTCAACGACCTTCTAAAAAGCCACTTTTGCCCAGGGCATGGGTGTATAAAGCTCTTAGGAGCCGTGGAGGGAAAATGACCTCTCAAATCACAGACCTAGAGCCAGAAAGCCACAGAAGGGCTGATCGTAAGTGGGGACACCCAAGCCACGACTCAGTGGACCATGGATGCGCACTTTGCTGCTTCCACCCACAAATACAAGCGGAAAGGGGTCTAGCCGCAGCCCCGGGCCCTGCTCATTGCCCATGCTGCTGTTGTTCCCTGGGACTGTCCCCGTCCCTGCCCCTGCTGCTCACGGGCACCTGACATATCCTAGAGCGTGCAGGAGTCTGAGGGCACAAGGCCTGGGTGTTTGGGAAAAATTCAAGGGGCAATTTTCTGTTGCTTTTTTTTCTTTTTCTCTTGGTTTAGATTTATGCCATTAAACTCCTGTTCCTCAGGACTCTAACCGTTAGGGTTAAAACTCTGCACACAGTGAAAACAGCACAGAAGGCAAAAATTGTGTGCACCCTTAAGACTTCCGCCACACTGGAGGCTGGCATCTGTCCGACAGTGAGTCCGGCATAAATACCTCCCTCAGTTTCGGAATACGTGGCATTTCTCTGGCTGAGCACCAGGCGAGGTTGCCTTGGGTTTGGGAGCCATGTATGATAGTATAAAGGTGGTGTCACCATCAAGTTCCATAATTCCACGTCCCACTCAGGGCAGACTGTCTGACAGTCGTGTTCAGGAGCTGAGGCTGACCGAGGGGGTGATGTCATAGGTTGAGACCTTGCTCATTCATTGCTTGAAATAGCGGAAGAGACTGCCCTCTCACTTAAATTAGTTTCTATTTCTCAAGGCTGTATAGTTTCATGTTTTTCAGGTTAAAGGCACCAGTGCTTTATTTCCACTGTACTAAACCACCCAGCTATCTTCTCTCAGTTACGGCTATGCTGTTAGAGCCCACTTTCTTGTGTCTGGGAGTAAGCTCCACTCTGAGCTGACCACCCTTGCATCCGGCCGTTGTTCTGTTAGCTGCCGACTCCCCTACAACTCAGCCACTACCCTGGACTTCTACATAGACTGGGCCTCTAGTCCCACAGTCTCTCCTAATCATAGGTGGCCTTTTAATTTGAGAGTAATATGTCTCAGAACAATACACATTTAAGACCACTTCCACACCCGTTCATTTCCCTGTCTTTACACAAGCATACTTCGTCTCTCTACAACTCCGGCCCAATCAGAGAAGACCATATTTATCTCTACCCTATATCAAAGCAAGTTCTCTGTTGAAGAATATTCTAACCCTAATCCATGAAGTTTTAATTTTCATAAATGCTGTTTTTAAACAAAAGGAGCTAAGTTAACATATATGGAAAACACTATGTCTTGGACACCTATGTTTCTGAAAGTTAATATTGGTATAACTTCTCTATGAATTAAATCTCACTATCTTCATTTTGTAGGGTAGAACACTGTGGCTCACAGAAGTTAAGGAATTTGCCTAGGTTCACAGCGCCAGTAAGTGTCCAAACCGGAATTCAAACCCAGATTCTATTTGATTCCCAAACTTGGGCTCTTTTGACCACAACTTCAAACACTTCGAGTAAGTCTCGTAGCATCTCTGAGCTTTAGATTCCTGACATCCTCATTGAAGGGAGATTGAGTTAAGTTATCTCAGGGTACCTTCCATGTTAATTTTAGGAAAAGAGGAGAAGAGAGAAGAGAAGAGAAGAGAAGAAAAGAGAAGAGAAGAGTAGAAGAGGCAGGGAGAGAGTGGGGAGGTGCAGTGGGAAGAGAATAGAGGTTTTGTGAACTTCCCACCTTACTATTTCTTTTTCTTTTGAGACAGAGTCTCACTCTGTTGCCCAGGTTAGAGTGAATGCCGTGGCATCAGCCTAGCTCACAGCAACCTCAAACTCCTAGGCTCAAGCGATCCTAGTGCCTTAGGCTCCCGAGTAGCTGGGACTACAGGCACGTGCCGCCATGCCCGGCTAATTTTTTGTATATATATTTTTAGTTGATCCATTAATTTATTTCTATTTTTAGTAGAGACGGGGTCTCACTCAGGCTGGTCTCGAACTCCTGACCCCGAGAAATCCGCCCGCCTCGGCCTCCCAGAGTGCTAGCATTACAGGCGGGAGCCACCGCGCCCGGCCTCCCACCTCACTATATCTGATTCTATTAATGTATATTTACCTCGATTGTTAACTGTGACCAGTTACATCCCCCTTTGAAAGTTTACCTTCATCATGTTCTACAGATAAATATGAATTTTTCTTGCCATTTAAGAGAAATGTAAGCCACTGTGGTGTGAACAAGCCTATTTTAAGGGAAGTATAATTCATGCAGCCTTTCTTATTTTTCAATTACAAAAGTGACACAACCTCATTATTCTTTAAACTGAGTTTCAACATACTACGAATTCGAACCTGCTAGACACAGGAAGTAGAAATATATCACCAACACCAAAACAAACAGAAAGTCTTCCGGAAAGGCTCCTGTAGCCTAGTGTTTGTGCTGCTACCTCTCAGCCACGCGGATTAGCAGGCCTCATGAGGGCTTATAAGGGATGGTGATTTTCTGGGTAAAGGGCTCAGAAATCAGATCAAAGTCAGAATAACAAACAAGTTTTTCAAAAGGCAGCTGCCCAAACCCAACAGTAATTTTTCACCTGTTTACAAAGTGCGGAAAAGAAATGTGGGCCTCCCATGGGTCTTCCCACCTGGTCACACAACACGAGTCACATTGTCATTGTCACCGTCCTTAGTATAATTTCTAAAGATTGAAAAGGCTGGAAATAAAACTGACCCTGCAGCAGAAATAACCACCAACAGGATTCCCTTTAAATGCAAAGAAGCAACAAAATTTATTGGCTGAATTAAACACAACAGTTAAAATGGCAGTGTTGTATTTTCATTTTAAGATGCCTGAATGAAACAAGGAAAGTGCTATTAGTCCAAGCTTCTTACATTCATTAAAAGAGTGACTATCAAAAACAGCAACATGCATGATGATACATATTCACGAGATGGAAGTGTATCAACAAATATACAAAATACCCAAAATAAAATATTTACAGGTTTAAAAATATAAACATCGATTCATCTATCCCATTAAACCATTGGAGTGAAGAAAGGAGAAGAGACCCTATTGCTATTTAGAATCCATTTTTAAAACATAGTTTTAGGAGACCATTTTTGATGTTTTTCAGGGGTTTAACATTCTATTATAAAAATAATATCTATAAACCTGCTAACAATTTTCCTCCTGTGCATAAAAATAATACAGCCAAAAGCTTGTCCTCAAAGACATGCCAGACTTTCAGGAAAACTAGTTAGAGAAATGGAGTTTCTCATTTGGGTTTTCTTTGCTACTATTTTCAAACAACCTGCAATTGCTATATTACACTGAGATACTTCATAGAAATAACTTGGGCAAAACCTGAAGTTCACGATGAGCCTACTAGGTAGCTGGTGTCAAGTAAAAACGACAGGAATTTACTTTGCCTGTAACATCAAAACCATTTTCCCTGATTTTCTTGATAAATCTACCACTATCAGATCCTGCATGTTCAGTTCAGTTTATCCTGGAAGCAATGAAAATGTTAAATATGACTTTGTTAGCATTTCTCCTCCTTTATTTAGAAATAAATGTGTGGTAGGCGATCAATGATTGTAATGTAGATATTTGAGGAGGTTCATTAATTCCTGCAGGCTACCTGGGGCCATTTCCTGACACATTAATAAGTATTTTCTGCATGTCTATCCCATCCCCCTCTGCAACTGGACCAGACATTTTTAGCATTTCTGCTTTAGTTGATTAAATGATCCAGGTGTAAGAGTGTCTGATAAAGTTTAATACATCTCAAATAACCAGGAACCTAGGCTATATTTTATTTAAAATATATCTCTTCACGCAGAGAGCATAAGGTTACTACTCTACCCAATTATTGCATAATTTCCAAAAATTATCCCAGTTTACCAATACCTACCTTACATGGTTCTTGTGAACAGTAAAGATAACAACGTAAAATAAAGCACAGAGCATCATCTCTCGCACCATAGTAAACATATGGGATATGTTAGTTATTAGAATTAAATATAAAATACTCATATTCATGGTGACTGGCTTAGTGAAGGTGTTCAATACCTACTGAATGAATTAATGAATCAGAAAATAGAAGCTGGGATTCAATGGCTGTAGACAGAACATAGGATGTGCTACTTTTGAAAGAGTGAAGTGCTTATTTCTGTTTTAAGGCAAAGGATAAGTCACATAGCTACCATTTAAATAAACAACACAGATGACGAGGGTGGGTGAAGATGTGAAGAAACTGGAACCCTTCTGTATGGTTGGTAAGAATGTAAAATTGTGCAACCACTTGGAAAAGAGTATGAAGTTTCCTCAAAAAATTAAAAATAGAATTACCATATAACCCAGCAAATTCCACTTCTGGACATTTATTCGAAAGAATTGAAATCAGGATCTTGAAGTGCTATTTTCACTCCTGTGTTCACTGTAGCGTTATTCATGATAGCCAAGATATGGAAAAAAACCTACATGTCTGTCAACAGGTGAATGGATAAAAAAACATGGCACATATATACAATGTGGTGTATATATATATATATATATATATATACACACACACAATGTGGTATATATATATACACACACACACAATGTGATATATATATATACAGCTTTAAAAAAAGAAGAAAATCCTACAATATGCAACAACATGGATGAAGCTGGAGGACATTATGCTCAGTTAAATAAGCCAGTCACAGAAGGACAAATACTGTGTGATATTCCACTTACGTGAGGCATCTAAAATAGTCAAACTCATGGAAGCAGAGAGTAGAATGGTAGTTGCCAGGGGCCTGGGGTGGAGGAAATGGGGAGTTGCTTGTCACCAGGCATAAAGTTTCAGTTCTGCACGATGAATAAGCTCGAGAGAGCTGCTGTGCAACATCTTGCCTATATTAACACCACTGTATTGCACACTTAAAGCCTTGTTAGGAGGGTAGACCTTTAAATTTGTTAAGAACATATGAAATGTCCTTACTACAATTTGAAGAGCACACACAGAACACCCAGAACACACCTAGACTGGGCTTAAGGTAGGAAAACAACAAATGAAACAAACGTGCTAGGAATGACTGCAATCCTATCAGGGAAGAAGTATTACCATGACAACCGAAGAGATTTCTGTACTTTCCCTGTTCATCCTGGGAAGGAGAGGATACTGCAGAGGGAAGGCCAACTGTTTGCCTGCTGGCTGTGGAACAGTGGCAGGTTTCCCTGTATGTGACTGTGAGCACCATCGTCTCAGACACAAGATAATTTCCAGCTGCATGGACATGGGTTAGCTCTTTCTATTGAAAGTGAGCTGGTAATGACATTAAGCAGTGCTTAGCTCTTGTATTACTGAAAGTCACTAAAGAGTTTATATCCCTGTCCCAGAGACTGGGGGGAGGGGAGAAAGAGAACCAGAAAGGGATAAAAACAAAGGGATGAATGAAAGATGTCATACTAGGGAGACAATATTACCTACCCCATGTGGCTGTTAAGAGGACTGAGTAATTATTTGTAAAGCTCCTAGCAGCACCTGGCACATAGTAAGTATTCAACAAATGTTAACTATGGTTATAATTACTATTTTTTTAGAGGCATTTATGTAGTTTAATTCTTACCATCCTTCAACCTTACACCACTCTGCTCCACCCCACGAACTATGAACAACAAATACAAATACAAAAAAAAAAAGGTAAAATAAAATAAAGGTGTTTTTTAATGAATATTAAGAAAATCCAATTACAGCACGACTATAGGTGAGCTCCAAACTGAATGTTTTTTTATTTAGTATCAGATACAGCATATGCCCCATAAATATGTGTTGCATTGGATTAAAGCAAATACCAGTCATAAAAGGTGCCCAATTTCAGTTCTAGAGGCTTCGTGACTGTTTTAATCTTTCCTTTTGCAGTTTGAGAAGGAACTCCTTTCCATAATCATGAAAGTATCTTTCTGAATCACCTCTTAAAAAACGTTATCTGCAGTGAGATATTAACATTCCTTGTAAGTGGCTATTGTTGCAAGAAACTGTCTCCTTTAAACCGCTATCACAGTGAAAGGCTCTCTGAGAAGGAATCCACGACAGCCATCGGGAAGTCTCCGGAGCAAGGCGAGGTGGCTCAGTCAGTGGCTGCCTGCGAGCAGGCCCTGCACTCACACGCCACCAGGACGATGCTACTACAGCTTGCTGCCTTTCCCGGAGCACAGGCTTGTTTTCTGCTTCCTCCCTCAGGCTGTGTGAGAGACTGGTCTGCCATCCTAACCCTTTGGCTCCAAACTCTTTTATAAATAGTCTCGCGGAATAAGTCGGAAATTTCTAAGGCTGAGGCTACACAACTAAGAACCGTGTTGTTTATTTCTGGATCTGCCTAGAGAAGGGGTGAGGGAAACTGGGTTAGCTGAGGTATTTGGCTGACTCCTGTTATTTCACCCAGATACGTTTAGCTGGCTATCTCCTCAGTGGCAAGAAGAGGCAATTGTGATGTTTAATAGCATGAAGTACTTGAATTAATTTCACAACAGTAAGGGGAGCAAAGCATATATGCGTGTACTGGAACATCTCTCAGTAGAAGCCAAGCACAGAGTAGCCAAGTCCACATATTTGTAATTCAGGAGAGAAATTCAGAATAACGGAAAGCAGAGAATGGCTTCCACCATGAAGACGGTGCAAACATGCTAACACCATGTGAAGGGTCCCATCACTGCTGTCTGAGGGCACTTGGCAAACATGATGAGCTACAGGAATCAACCTCTTCACACAAGCTAACGGGAAAGAGTCTCCCTTGAAAATTAATCTGACAGAGATGTAAATAATGAGGACTCTTAGAGCAAAGAAATCTTGACACCTGATATCGTCTTTTCACTTTGATAATTGTGTAAGCAAAGGGCTATTTGCATATTCGTTTAAATGCAAATCCTTGAGTACTATTTCTGAGATTAATAAATAAACCCTTTAAACTCAGTAAGTCATAACCTTAAGGTTATCATAGATGTTAAAGACTTTATTTAAATAGGCAGATAGTTTGTGGAAGATGTATTTAAAGGAAGTCCTTGATGTTCTATATTCCGTTGTTGTTATTAGGTAAAATAATGAAAATCTATGTCCTCTTGTGATTATTTAAGATGCTGTAGTAAAACTTCTCCCAATTGGTGCTAATGGGAGAATAAAGGCATCAACCACCATGAGTACTAAAGCAGAGGGTTTCAAGTAACATTGTACGAGTAATGTAGATATTAAAGTCAGGCTGTCTTTGTGCAGAGCTATTAAACTGACTGATAAATTCTGGTCCAACAATTGATTTGGCTTTCTCCTCTCTAATTTGGGCAGCTCTTTGACCAAAGAAACCCAATCAGCTAAGAATCTTAGAATCATACATACACAGGAAAGATGTCATTAGCCTGCATCTAATCCTTCCCCTAAAAGGCCAGCAAATATGGGCCTGTATAATCCCCACAAGATCATTAGATAATGTATTACTAAAAATTAGAATGTAAATTTAGCAAAATTCTAAAAAATAATCTCCATGAACACAAATGAGAGAAAGTAGCCCTTGGCACAAGAAAGTAACTAAGATTCCTTTTTCACAGTTAGAAAAGGTCGACAATCCTCTCTTCCTGCCAGTGATTTCCCACCAAGAGATTGAGGTCATTTATTTCATTGTTCAAATCCTTCATTTGACCGGTGTGAGCACAATTTGTAAAGATATAGGGTTTTAAAAAAATGGAAAAGGTGGAAAAAAGAATTTTAAAAAATATTTTTAATTTCTTCATAACTTGTTAATTGACAGGTAGGTCAGGGGAAATTAAGGTAAACTTTGCTAACATTTTCCTTTACTTACAAAGAAAAGACAGCATAATGGTATAAGTGCAGAAATAAGTCCTAAAATTGTGAAAGCAAAGACAGTTTCTTCTAGGGCTTAAGAAATAGATTGCCTTTCCTTTTACAAGCCATTCTCATCAGTTTTTCAGGTACTCTTAACTTTCCTGTACAACTGAACAAATGAACAAGCATAACTTTGCAGTGGACTCGTGCAAAGAGAACATAACCCTTGCAGGAAAATACACAAGAAGGAAATAAAGATCCTTTGTTTTACAGCTAGGAATAAAATTTATTATCTCTCCATTCACTGGGGGGAAAATGAATGTATTTTGTGTCTAAATAGTAATATCAGAATGAAATCAAATTTTAATCCTTTTTTCAAGACAGAAATAATCTCTAAAATATTTCCAAATCTACAGGAGCTGTCTTTTGTCTATTAGTTTGCACACAGTTGAGTGCATGAGCGTGTTGTGAGTGTGAGATGCTTGTACGAATTCCTGGTGGTGTGTTCAGAATGCTTAAGGCTATGTCTGCATATAGTGCCTCATCTGTACACACAAGGAAATCAAGTATTAAAACATTACTTTGAAATAACATTAAGGATCTGAGACAATGTAATAAAAGCCAGTCCTCTGACTAATAAAGAAATTCAGCAAACCTCTACCACCTCTGCTAATTGAATCATTGCAAATTTAAAATGGGGAATGGCCTGCTTTCTGCTACTGGCTCAAATGTGTTTCCCTTTGATGCCCATTTATTTTGTTACTTTCTTCATTTTATTAAAATAGGTTTTCATATATTTAACTAGCCTTCTTCTTTCCTTTACAAAACAGAAAACAAACTTAAAAAGCACATCATAACAGTTCATTACTTAGGCAGTCTCTCTGGAAAATGAGAGTTATACAGAAGTGTTCATGTCATTTACATATGTGTAGCAGTTTCACTTGAATACAAATAATCTTCCTGATACGATGAATCAGCTCCTATAGAAGCTCTGGTCTTTTGATTAAATACACCGAAGTGCATTTCAAAATGGATATTAATTTAATCATTAGACACTAATAGCATTCTAGGAACTGCTTCAGTTTCTCATTCAAACTATCTAGGCATAGAATAACCGTTTCTGAAATAAATGTTTCATCTGAAATATTAGAAAACATACATATAAGCAAGCCACTTTTCAAAAAAAAATCTTGGCATAAAGTGTTTACAATACATAAGCTTGCCAATGTCGTCCTCTGAACATACTTGTCTCAGTCATAAGTCTATAAAGCAAAAGTCAAATGATATGAAAAACTATATCTTTCTATTATTTTTCTTTATGTGTTCCTCATTTTGGACTCAGCATATTGAAGAATGGTTGGATCCAAAATTTTATAACCAAGGTAAAAATCTCTGAAAACTAGGGTTTGGAGGAAAAAAACAGACTCTCACCCAAGACAAGGCAGAGCCATTCCTCTGAGACATCAAAACAATAGCTTTTTTGTTTGTTTGTTTGTTTTTGAGAACTGGACACCTCATATAAAACAAAACCAGAATTGCTTCCCATTACAGTACATAAAAGAACACCAATGGTTTGGGGACAGTCATCATATCTAGCTATAAGACCAGATTTTATATTCTAGATTATTGACAGATTATAAAATGTTAACAGCTGGATAAACTGTAAAATATGCATTATCTTCACATTAGAAGGTTTCAGTTTATAAAAGACTATCTATTGGCATTTACTGGAATCTTTCCCTGATCCTGATTTCTGCACTGGGTGGGGGTTTAAAAAAATGCAAAAACCTGCTTTGCTGAGCCTTTTATTTCTCCCCAAACAAATCATCTGAACCAACCAAAAAGTCTCCTTTATTTTCCTAATGGTAGATATTTACCTATTTGCATACCTAGCAACTGAACACAGAGAAGCTTTCTGCCAATCTAGGATCCTCTCTGCTCATCAGGTAAATACCTGGTGCTTTCAGCTTGGTAGGTGTTTTCCACACAGTGATACAGCAAAGGGTCTTTTTTTTTTTTTTTTCCTGGAAAAGAAAAGGAAAGGAAAGAAGGAAGGAAACGTGTCCTGGGAGAGGGAAGCTGCTCTGGTTCTGCAGTGGTTCTTCCAGGCCTTCTGGACACTGGCACAGCCCGATAATCCTGGCATGACTCTAACTTGGGTTTGGTTAAGTCCTGTTTTCTGCAAAGGCAAGTAAAGGTGACTTACAAGTGTTCAGTGCATTAAAGGAAAAATTGAAAAAAAAAAAAAGACTTTTAAAAAGGTAGAAAAGAAAAAAGTGCTTGAAAATAATTCTCAGGGACTTATCTTGAGAGGAGAATCCCAATGTAGCATCGCTCTCTCTGGTGTTCCCTGCCCCTGCTCACAGCACAAAGGCCTCCCCGTCGAGGCTCTGCAGCAAGGGCGGGCCTAAAAGACTTTCTTTAGGGGAAGCAGAGCTTAATTTTACTGGTTTCCAGGGAAAAGTTGTATTCCTTGACATGTGGCTCATGCACCTCGGCCTGGGAGACCTCACAACTTTTTGGCACTGTCGTGGCACGCCGCTGCCCTGATGGTGGTCCCAGCCAAGCCCCGGCTGCTCACTCTGCGGACCAGCACTTTGGAAACCGGGATTTTTGTTCTGGGCATCTCGCTCCTGGCCGGTTGCTGGTGCACCACGGGATGGCTGGATGGAAGGTTCGCGAGATGCTTGATGCTGATAGGTATTTTAGAGTCCTTCAGCAAACTGCCTGGGGTTCGCAGTGGGCAGGTGATGGTGCCCGGAGACACGGGCTTTAACCGGGACAAGCAGGGCGTCTCCTCGCTGGCAGGAAGGGCTGCTGGGCTTCCGTCCGGGTCGGCGTAGAGGTCGTAGAGCGCATCTCCGCTGTAGCTGTCCCGGGGGATGCTGGCCTTTTTGCCGCCGCTGGTGCTGTCTTCCTCGGGGCCTGGAGTGGTGGAATCCCAGTATCCCTCGTCACTGTTGGGGACGCCTTCCTGCTGCTCCTTCTCCGCGTGCTTGGGCTCGTCCTTCAGAGGGGGCTCAATGGGAATCCGGTTGAGCCTCCTGCGCTTGACCGAGGACACGTCCTTGGCCACGTCCACGCACCTGGCGTCTCTGGAGGTCTCGGGCACCCCCTTGGTTTCCTGCGCGGGGGCCGCCTTGGCCGCCGCCTCCTGGGGCGCCTGTCCTTGATCCTCGGTCTGGGAGAGCATGTCCCAGAACTCCTGGAGATAGGTGTCGTCCACCCCGTCCGGGCTGGCCATCTCCTCGCCGCCTCCTTGGTAGGCCACCACGCTGGGGTTCTTTTTAGAGAGAACCGGCTTGCCTGGCCCGGGGGCATGCTTGTCACAGCTGGGACCTGCCTCTTCCTCTTGGTCTGCAATAATATCTCCACAGCCTGTAAGAGAGTCAAAGCTTTTCAGTGAAGTCACGTCAGAAAACATCAAACAAATACGATCTGCCGATGGGTCTGAGGGCGGATCGACAGAGGAAGAAGGGTCGGGGAGGGCGGGCGCCCGGCCGCTGCCACGTTCGGAGTCGACAAGGGGGACAGTCTTTATCGGAACGTCACCTGTCCTGGAAGCATCCTCGGCCTCGCGGACCTCGCCGGCCTCCGGCTCCTCCGGCTCCTCCGGGGGCGTGCGGGGCTTCTCGGCGCGCAGATGCGCCGCAGCGGCGTCCTCCGCCCGCGCGCCTTTGTCGCCGGGGTCCCCGGGGCTCCCGGCCTCTCGGCAGCTCCGCGCTGGGGCGCGGCCGGCGGAGGCGGGCACCTCCTCTCCCCCTCCGAGCTCACCTGCTGGGCGTCGCGGGGCGTCCTCGCCGGGGCGCTCCGGCTCGCGCGCGGCTCTGGGCGTTTCCTCCTTGACGCACTCCAGGCTGGCGGTGAGCGAGCCGGGCAGGATGAGGCTGCCCGGGCCGGCCGCGCGCGCCCGCTTCTCCTCGTCGCGGCCCCGCTTGTCCTTCTTGTGCCAGCGCATGCTGCTGAACAGCCCCTTGAGCCCCCTCTTTTGTTTGCCGCCCGCCTTGCCCGCGTCCGCGGGGTCTCCTTTGCCGTTCTCCGCCCGCCCGTTCTTCCTCAGGAGCGAGAAGAAGCTGTGCGACTTGGCCACCGAGCTGCTGGCCGGCGCGCCCACGCCGGGGCCCGCGGCGGCTCGGGGGGGCCCCGCGGCCGGCCGCCCCCCGCCGCCGCCGTCGCCCCCGCCGCGCGGCTCCTCCTTCCTGCCGCCCTCCAGCACCAGCACCTCGGCCAGGCCGTCGTGGGTCCTGCTCCTCACCATGCCCGGCGGGCCCGGGCTCTTCCCGTCCCCTTTGTTTCTGACCCCGAAAATGCTGGGCACGGTGCCACCCGACCTCCTCTTCTTGAACAACTTGAAGGCGGCCCTGTTAATCTTCCCCGACGGCTGCTCGGCGGCCGGCGTCCCCGCGGCGCGGTCACCGTGCAGGTCCATGTCTGCCGCGCGGGCCCCGGCCCCGGCCTGCTCCTGCCGCCTGCAGACCCCCGCGGGCGCGCGGGCTCCGCCGCGCTCGCTGACAGCCTCGCCGCCGCCGCGGCTCCGGCCCGTCGCCATGGAAACCGAGCGGGCTAAGCCGCTTTCGTCAGCAGTGGGCTCGCGCCAGGCCACTGTCATCCGCGTTCTAAATCAACCTGCGCCCTCGCTCGCGCCGCCGCCGCCGCCGCGGCAGGAGGAGCGCACATAAAAGACCATCTCCCCTCCCGCGAACGCTTACATAATACCCTAACCCACTTGCATCCGACTTGGCTCCGCGCGGCATAGTACGGGTTTTTTTTTTTTTTTTTTTTTTTTGGTGGCGAGAGCAGGCAACACAGCCTCGAGCTGATTGCAGAAATTAGAGTCATAATTGCGGAATTCAAATGCCATCAAATCTCACCCACCTTCAGATGCCTCCTCTAGACGTGTTCTTTCCGGGAGCCCAGTCATGGGCCACGAAATGCCTCCAGATAGGATAAGGCCATTCGACCCGACCCAGCGTGTTTATTTCCCTTATCATCTGCCCTAGACTTCATCTTCATGCCTTTCCCAAGCCCCTCATGTCTGTCCTGAGCATTCGGGCGCTACCGCGCCCAGCGCGCATGAAGCTTGTCTGCCCACCTGCGCGGTGTCCTGTCCAGCGCTGTGCACAGCCGCTAGCGCAAGGCCGCCTCTTTGTTATTGTGGTCATGATTTTTGTTAACAAAAGCACCAGCCATCAGTCAGTGAGCAACTCCCAGCCATGAAAGCACAACAGTTCATGCGGGTGCAGGTCGACTGGTCCTTTGGGACAGCCACGGCTTCTATCCCAGACTCCAGCAAGCAGGAGTTGAAGTCACAGAAGGCACTGCCCAGCCCGCATTTGATCACAATAGGCCAGCTGACAGAGAACACATCCTGGGAATTTCAGGTCCGCTCCACAGGTGCGCCTTGGAGTCCCAGGCTCTACCCTCCCCTTTCCTACTCAGGAGGACACTGGCGTTACACCTGCCAACGCTACCCCCAATCCCTCCAGGGCTGACCTGTAGCTCTCTTCCCCTATATATAGGGTAGGAGAAGCCCGGCAGGGGTCCCTAAGTGCCCATGGGTCTCTGCAGCTTCTCCGACACACCTGGTCTTGGTGAAAAGGAACACCTTGTCCCAAGGAACAGTTCAGACTGGGGATCTTTTCTGCACTCTGACTTAAAAAATGACTGCTAATATTTTAACCTTGGCTTCTGATTTCATGATCCCTGTTGAGGGCTTATTAGCAAAAAAAAAAAAAAAGAAGAAGAAATTTGGAGTATATACATATATATAATGTATATATATATTAATTTTATTTATTTTTTATTAAATATCATTTAATAATATATATAAAATTTGCACATATGCACAAATAGTCTTTTCTTTACTCATTTTTTTATGTGCTACTTGTGTTATACCAAGGAATCCCAATCCCCATGCATTTAAGCTGAAGTTTTATTAATAACATATGTTGGCCATTGCAGCTTCTGTACTCATGTAATAAGTTGGTTTATTTATTTATTCATTTATTTTTTTTGAGACAGAGTCTTGCCTTGTTGCCTAGGCTAGAATGAGTGCCATGATGTCAGCCTAGCTCACAGCAACCTCAAACTCCTGGACTCAAGCAATCCTTCTGCCTCAACCTCCCAAGTAGCTGGGACTACAGGCATGTGCCACCATGCCCAGCTAATTTTTTCTATATATATTAGTTGGCCAATTAATTTCTTTCTATTTTATAGTAGAGACAGGGTCTCACTCTTGCTCAGGCTGGTTTCGAACTCCTGACCTAGAGCAGTCCGCCCACCTTGGCCTCCCAGAGTGCTAGGATTACAGGCGTGAGCCACCACGCCCGGCCGAAATACAGTTGGTTTAAATTTAGACCTTGGAGTTATTAGCTGTGTTATTATTTTTTTTTTCATTTATTTGTTATCAAGAACACTGTTTTATAAAACTAAGAAATCAGTGAGTTCAGGTTCAGGAAAGGTTTTCATTCCCAGAATTCTGATACTGTCAGCTCCCTCCCACCAGTAACACGGGTCTCTGCCTGAGCAAAAGTGAAGCTGGGACCAGAGAGAGCCTTTTCCTGGTTCCAATGAACCGCTTGACATGATGAATCAGAGTCCTCAGTACCTTCTGGAGAAACCAGGTGTGAGGAGCTATAAAGAGAAACCTATTTGTTATTTCTTTACAGGCTTTTGGAGGACAATTGAAAGTCTCTCTCAAGTCTCTCTCTCTTACACACACACACACACACACACACACACACACACACACACTCTCCATGCAATTGCTCCGATTTGTGAGTTACTATTTAATTGTGTCAGTCGAAAAGAGTTTATGGCTGGGATCGGGGAAAAATGAAGTCATCTGTAAAAAATTCTCCCCCTCCCCATCCCTGAGCCTGAGCGTTGGGAGAAGCTGGTTGCTTGTGCCCTACCAGGACAGGCCAAATGGGACTCTACTTTACATAAGAATCCTTGGTCCCCCGGGAGAAACCTGGCAGGGGACTTTGGGATGGATATCATTGCTTTGGGACACTGGCACGCAAACAAAGAGAAAGGACAAAGATGTCCTCAGCCTGGCAAGGTGCCCTGGTGGCGGGTCCTTGCTCCTGAGGTGGAAGGCGGCAAGGCCACCCGGAATCACCAGAGGCATCAGGTGGGCGAGCTTTAGAAGCCGTAGTGTGAGTGAGGACCCTGCACTGTCCTCCTACCCAAGGCCCTTGTCATGGGGATTGTCAGAGAAAGGAGGGTGCAGCCAGCCCTGCTGACAAGGGACTCCCCAGGGGAACCAGACAGGTGTGGAGGGAGCCTGCGGGGGCAGGGGCAGGATGGGGTGGTTTGATATTGGAGTCCCAGTCAGTGGCATATGGAGGTCAAAGGCCATTGTCATGAGCCATCGCAAAGATGGATCTGTACCTTAAACTGCTCTTCTCAGTCAAGACCAGGGGGACCAAAGACTGCATTTGAACAGAATGGTGACTTTTTTTCCCCTGAAAGACAGAGCAGATCATGACCGTGCCCGTTTGTGTTTATAGCTTCTTTTCTCATTATTTCCCTCCACCGTGCCCCAATTTAGAAAGTGAAGAGAGAAGTGCAGTAGGAAGAAACGGGGAACAGGACTGAGGGGACAAGTCTCAGGAAAAAGCTGGTCCAAAACAACAGGATGCTTCGCACACGTGAAGACACGCGTGAGCTCCGCTTTTCGGACAGCAGGGAGTGTCTGTCATTTCATCAGGGCTGTTCTCTCTGGGCAGCGAGCTTCTCCGAAGGAGGATCCTCAGAACAAGAAAAAAGGGTAAGAGAAACACAACATCTCCATCACTGTTGTCATCATTTCCTTTCTCAGGTGTCTTCAAACCAGCCCGGTCCCTGTCCTCGCCCCAGCTCACCACGTGGCCTCTTGTCTACCAGGTGAACCATGCAGAACACATGCGCGAGGGCCGGCTGCTGAGCTGCTGTGTGGGCTGTTGTGTGGCTGCAGCTGGGGGACTCTCCGAGTGTCACTTCCCATTTAAGGAGGCCACCGGCTTTACCTCTAACTTGCCTTGGGTCTTGGAGAGGGTAACATTTAACCAATGGGGTTTGGAAACCATACCTGAGTTGAGACCTACACCTCCTCCCATCTGCAGCCCACACGGCCCACTCCAAACCCAGCCCAGGCTGAAATGTCAGGTCCCAGGTCTGGTCCATTCCCACCCGTGATTATCCTCCAAGGGGGGCTCTAGAAGCTGTGGGGCAGTGGGGACCCCCAAACATCCAACCCAAGGTCCTTGTTATGAGAAAGTTAGAAAAAGCCCCAGCTCCGCCAGTCTTTATCCTCTGCTGTTGTCCGCTCTGTCCATGTGCCCGTGGCCTGTCCTTGCCCTCTGGGAGCCTCTCATACAAGCTGAGACCACGTGTGAAGTGCCGGGCGCTCCTTGCAGGGAGTGGCCCAGGGGTCCAACACTGCCAGCGCCTCCCTGAGCCCTCCTGCCTGAGAAGATGAGGCTCCGGGCCAGGTAGGCTGTCCGAGGACCAGACGGGGCTGAGCACAGCAAGCCCCAAGCTACACTGAGGTCCTCGTGTTTTCTTTAGGGTATTTTGAGTCCTTATTTTCCTGAACATCAGCTTTCGCTGTGGGTTAATAGCTGTTCAGGGTATATGTTTATTGAGAGGAGAAACTCATTTCTAATTGCTAATATGCAAGCATAAATGCCCCGCACAGCTCGTGATTTTCCACATTAACCCTGGTGCTCAGCTGAGGCTCTGGGATAAAGAACTCATCTCAGGAGGAGGGAGAACCCCATGTTGGCCCTGGAGCAACACAGAAGCTCAGGGAGTGATAAGATGCCACCTGGGCCCAGCCCTGGGGGTTTGTACCTGGATGCCAGGGCAAGGGCATGCAACAAAAGAGCAAGGAAAAGCAAAATGAGCACTTCTCTGAAATGCTGCTGGGACCCACACTGGCACAGGCCTGTGGCAGCAGACAGTCTCCTTGTCTCTCCCTTAGCTTCCGGTCATAATCCTTGGCGTGCCCTGGCTTCAAGGCACACCTTTACAATCTCTGCCTGGGTCTTCACGTAGTGTTCTCCCTGGAGCCTGCCTGTGTCTCTTCTCTTCCTAGAAGAGACACGGGTCATATTGGCTTAAGGGCTCACCCTACTCCAGCACAGCCTCACCCTAACTGCATCTTAGATGCATTTGCGGAGACGTGACTTCCAAATAAGGTCACGCTCATAGGGACTAGGGATTAGCACGTCAACACATCTTGGGGAGGACACAATTCAACCCGCAACAACCATTATCACGAGCAGTGGTGACAGTATCCACCTGACCTTCAGTCCTGCAACATGTCACCAGTGCCCTCAGCACGGACACTACTGTCCCTGGACTCAGGCATGGGTGTGTTTAAACTGGACAAGGGCTGCTCCAGCAGAGGTGGGCCCTTGGCAGAGTTCAGGGCTGTGGATGGCACTTCTAGGGTTGCCGTGATTGGAGGACAATACTACTGCCAGCCAGAGTAAGCAAGACAAAAAAACAGAGTTGACCAAGAAGAGTAGATCTTGGTGTACCTATGTGAGCCTCTGGGGTTTCTAAGGATTATCCAACAGGAACCTAAGAGAGGTATCAGAGTTCCCACGAGGTGGATAGGTGGAACAAGAGAAACACTGTTTGTGGCTCTTACCGTCCTTTTCCCTGCACAGAAGCCAGAGTGGCTGGAGACAGATGTCCCACCGTAACCACTGGTCTGTTCCTCCCAGTGATTCCCCTTTCTCCAGCTCTGCCATTTAGCTAGAACCATGCTTAGAAAACATTCCATCTCACAGTGCAAAGAGCAGGGGATCTCTTTAGCTGTCGGCACCAAGGTAAATGCAGTGAAGCCAAAAACGGCAGAATGAGGTCAGATGGCAGAGTATGCGTGGACGAGATGCCACGGCCTTGGGTGTGGATAGATGCAGCATTAGAAAGTGGCCAAACTAGCTGCAGGAATCCTTCCAGTGGGATGCAGAGGAGAACCAGAGTCCAAGACGCAGTCCACAGTTGTCAGCCAGGGGGCGAGGCCTGCACCACAGGGCAACATCCAGCCAACGCCCAAGCACCTACCCCTTCGGTGCACTTTTGCTCATCTTAAAGAAACTCTACTTCTGCATCTGCCTCTTGACATGGAGCCAGCATTGATTGCACTGGTCCAGCCCACTCAGCAGTACGCAGTACACAGGAGCTGCCTGTGCCACTGAGGCAGGCCTTCTGCTCTGGGTCCTTGTTCCCCATCTCCAGCCATATGAGCAAGCTGCTTTTGACCTTGGCATCCCCTCATTACAACCTTGAGTTGCTTCTGGATCACTGGTCCCCTTTCCCAGCTACCTCCACTTCCGCCAAAGAGACTCAGGAAAGTTCTCTTGGTTTCTCATGCCACCATGCATGTCCCCCTGCCACTTGTCATAAGATCCCCTCCACTGCCCTTGCCAGGATGGTGCTGGGGACATGCATAGGGTTCCAGATAGGAGCAGGGTTCTCTCAGGCGCCCAAGCTCATGGGGAAGGGGTGTCTCACCCCCACTCCTTTGGAGCTAACCTAAGTGGAGGGTGCAGGGAGCAGAGCCCCTTCCTCAAGACCCTCAGCAGGTTCTCATATTCTTTCTGTGAAGCAAGTTCACTGTGCACAGTATCAATCCCAGGGGCAGATTCTAACATTTCACCAATGACCATGCACCAGTGTCATCCACTTGCATGAGTGCAGTGAGGCCGAACACTTATACGCAAGTTAGGAGAAGCAACTCTATTCCTCACAGATAGGCAGTGAGGGACAATAGAAGCCAATGGTTCATGACAAGCCAGTCTCGAAGGCTCAGGATAGCTGCCTGGGGGCAGATGGAGTCTCATTTTTATGTGCCCTACATCACATCACAGCTGCATGTCCCTGAAAGTGCACTCTGCCCTGGGTTTCAAACCTAGAAGCAACATGACTCGCTGGACTAAAGCCTTGCAGACATCCTGTTGCAGGAGCAGTGGGACCAGAGCCGGGGCTGGTCCAGCCAGCTCATCCTTATCTCAGACTGTGCATTCCCAGCACATTCTACAGTTATTCTTTGAACTACAAGCAAGAAAGTGGGGGACAAGCTGGGTCTCCAAGGCCATGCAGTGACTTCTGCTCCACTTTCTTCCTCGACAACTTCCTTTCTCCCATTCCCCAAAGTCTTAGGGTCTTAACTCCTCTGGACAGCAAAGAAAACCACATTCGCATCAATTACATATTTGTTTAAATGTATTGCTTAGGTCGAGATCTTGGCTCTTGAACTTCAAACGACCCTAGCTTTTGCAAAAAAATAAAAATGTTTCTTTTTTTTCCCCAAAGATTTTTGTCCTGGGCTTCAAAAGTATATTGTGAAGTTCAAAGGCTGACCCTTATCGTTTTTTCCCACATTTTTGATGACCTGTTCCAGCCTAACTTCCTAGCCCTGCCCTATCCCTAACCTCCCCCACACAACACACCAACATACATGCTCTCATGGTCTCTGCTCCAACAATTCTGAACGTATTTCCTGAATATGCCATTGTCTTGCTGCTTTTGTGAGCAGCTGTCACCTGGGATGCTGCTGCCCCACCTGTGCAGCTAATGAATTCCCATGCATCCCCCATGCCATGGAGGGGATTTTTCTGAGCCTCTCAGAGGCCCAGCACATTCCCATGATATGTCACCAATGGTCAGGCCATTTTCTATACAGTGTCGATCACCACGGTGCTCCAGGGCCCATCTCCCATGAGTTGACTCTGAGTTTTAGGGAAAGAGGGTTGTGAGGAGGGTGAGAAGTGTAGTTCTTTGCCCCTGGGACAGGCACAGCGGCCAACCAGCAGAGCTGCCATTGAGTGGCTCAGGCATCTCCATCACAGGCTGACAATTCACTTTCCATGACCTCCTGCCCCTTTTGAGTCCCATGGTTGGATGGTTACTTCCCTTGGTAGTCTAATGTGTTACTTAGGGCTGTGCTAGCTCGTGTAACACACAGACCCCAAAATATAATGAGTCAACCCAACAGATGTCTGTTTCTTACCTTCCATTTCAGTCCATGGAGACTGCCATGACCACGCACCATAGACTGACTGGCTTCTAAAGAAGAGAAGTTTGTGTCTTACCGTTGTGGAGGCTGACAAGTCAAGGTCAAGGCGCCAACAGGTCAGTTGTCTGGTGAGGGTTTGCTTTATGGCTCACAGGTGGTGTCTTCTCCCTGCGTCTTCCCATGGTGGAGGGGGAATGAGCTCCCTTGGCCTTATTTTATAAGGGCACCAATCCCACTCATGACTTCATGACTTAATCACCTCCCAAAAAAACGCCGCCTCCTGATACCATCACCTTGGGGATGAGGATTTCAACATGTGAATTTGGGGAAGACGCAAACATTTACACCACAGCACTTACACCCCTGCAAGTCCTGGGCAGGAATTGAAGTCAGAGGGTAGGTTCCTTCCTCATGATCATTCGGGGTCCCCGGCGTCTCGGGGTCTTGTCGCCATCTGCACCTGGCTAGCGGAGGGGAAGGCGCTCTGGAAGAAACACGCCCATCTCTTGACAGCTTTGACCCAGACGTGGTGCCAGTCACTTCCTCTCATGTTCTGTTGGCGACAACTAGTCACAAGCCACATCTGGCTACGAGAGAGAGAGAGTGGGAAATACGGTCCGGCCGTGGGCCTGGCCACGCTGCTATTACTGCAGCAGAGAGAACAGATTAGGGCAGACAGCTGGCAGACTGTGTCACAATCAACCTAGTCAACAGCTGCACTGGGAGCGGAAGCATTCCACCCCTCCAGGGGCTCATTTTCCGTCAGGCTTCCTCCTCCCACAGGATGGTGTAGTAGATCCCAAGCCTCGGTGTACCAGCCTCTGTCGCCCACCCCAGCTCTCTTCATACCCTTTAGCCGTCCCCTTAGGAGAGGATATTTTTGGTTAAAGCAAATATTTCTAGGAAGCGCTTGAAACAGACTAAACACCTGACTGTGGTCACTGCCATCTCCAGAGTGCCTTAGGAAGGGCTTCCACGCTGTCCATTCAATTTGATGTGCATTGATTGAGTGCCTACTGTGTGCTGGGTGCTGCCATGAGCACACATGACGCCTGCCCTGGATGGTGACAGGAGACTTGGTTCAACGTGAAGCTGTCCCGCTCGTTAGGGTGATGGCACCTTTGCTCACTTCCCGGGTTCTAGGCCAGTGTGATCAAGCCTCAGCAACTTGGCTGTTAGTTTTTTCTCCTTTGACAAAAAAAAAAGTATGTTTTCTACCACGATGGGTTACTCCTTAAATAGTCAGGCTTACTTCTGTCCCAGACCCTAACGACCTACCAGGTTTTCTTCGTGGGCTTTAGGTTAAGTCCTCGATCCGGTTTCATGTGGCTTTCATTTATGTGTCCTTCGCCAGCCACCACAGCAAGGCCACTTTTTTCAAAAGACCGAAATCTCAGCAGATGCATTCATTCCGGGATGTCTCCTGGACTCACACCAGTGAGCTCATTAGCCCAAGTTAACTATAGGGCTTTTTCCTTCTTTCTTTCTTTCTTTCTTTTTTTTTTTTTTTTTTTTGTTTAGTTTGTAGCAAAGAGCAGGATCATGTGATCTGCTCCTAGCAGCTCTCATGCCTGTATGTTCAGTGAGCAGTGACTGAAATTACCCCCAAGAAGCAGGGCTATGCTTTCTAAATATGCACACTTCTTAGGAGTGTCTGCTTTTGTTTAGCAGAAGACTGGAGCACAAACAGGAAATTTCTAGGTCAGCTACACTTGCTCTAATAAAAGAAAAGTCTAGCCAAAAAGAACAGCAAAACTATGGCCTGGGCTTTTTGGAGTGTCTTGTCTGATTATCCAATTATTACAGCTCAGATTAGGAAGGGATTAACCCCTGAGGTTGGACAGATGGAGAACACTATTAAAATACCCCATGTGGGGTTTCAGAGTGAGTAGCAAAGTGACCACCTGTCCCTGTTTCTTGGGTCAGTCTGTCCTCATTTAGAGCCTGAAGATTAGTGTCTTTGATGCCCGAGTGTGGAGAAACTGAATAGTGCAGGAAGCAGGCGGGGCCCTGCCCCTGTCTGGCCCAGAAGCTCTGCCCTTCTGAATCTCTGTCCCTATCTCCCGCTCTGCCCTAGATTGTCCCCGCAAGAAATGTTCCGCTGAATTACAAATGACTTTAGGGTTGTTATCTCCCAGGGCCCTTGGGAACAGGTCTGGGGATATTTTATGAGACCATCACAGACAGGAAGGTTTCAATTCCAGACTTCCTTTCCCTTTGTTCACTATTGAAGAAATAGGCACTCCTCTCCATTCCTGAACCTCTGCCATTCAGGGGCTGCCCTGGAGCAGCTTCTTTGTAAGTGTTCTCAGAGGCTGCAGAGGAGGGAGAGAGACCCGTGCTTTTGTGCCTTTTCACCCCTGTGCTAGGAGAGGCTGGGACAGTCTTTGTGTCACCTTGCTGGGCAAGCAGGCTGAGTGGCTTTGCCTCGTGTTCCAACCTTGACTTCCCAGGCAGAAAAGTGCTATAAGCAGTCTGCTCAATAATTAATAAGCCACTTGGTTCTACTTCAAGTCTTTTATCCGCAAGATAGAGGATGCATTCAGGGCCTCATAAGGATGTGTTCAGGAACATTAATGGCTGGTGAGAAAACATTATGCCAAATAAAATACGTTTGGTGATCTTCAGATTCTAATGATTTAGCTGGGTGAGTGCTTCCTTTTTTTTATATATTTATGTCTAACTTAAGTCAATTAGAGCTCACTGAGCACCTACTCCATGAAAGATAGGGTCCCAGCACCACAGAAAAAGAGGATCTCAAGCTTGGCAGGGTCATCGGCCCCCAAATTCTACAAGCGGTCCTCCATTCATAATGGGAATGCGTCCAGGCGGGGGCCCTCGCTTCAAAGAGGCAGCTTTCTCCACGTCTGACAGTAATTCCACTGGAGACTTTTCTTTAATAGAGCTAATTTTTAAAAAATATATCTTCACAGCTTCTCGCCCTTAGTCCTCGTTCTACCCGTGTATTAATCAGTTTTCATGGGCCAGGGGTCGTTCTAGGTGATTTGCATGAATGCAATCATTTCATTCCCACAGCGTTCACATGAGTTTTGCAGATCAGGAAACCAGCACAAAGAAGGTAAGTGACTTGCTTGAGATCAAATAGCAGGGTAAATGGCAAAGCAGTCTGGCTCCACAGTGGACCTTCTTAGTCGCTGGTGTGATGATCTATTGCTAACATACCGCTCCAAAACTCGGGGACTAAACACCATGGCTACTGGATTGCTCATAATTCTGTGGGTCAGATATTTTGGCAGGGCTCGGCTGAGCAGATTTTCCGTTCCACTCGCTATCACGTAAGGTCTCTCATGGGCTGCATGCAGTGTGAGAGCAGCTACAGGCGGGAGGGCCGGCACGGCTTTACTCGCGTGTCTGAACCACGGCAAGGACAGCTGGGATGTCCATGGGGCTCTGGCCAAAGGACTAGTCTGAGCTTCTTTTCGTGACAGCTGGATCCCGAAAGCAAGCATTCCAATCTGCAGAGGGGAGTGCTGGGTGTCCGTTCAGACCCAGCCTCGGAAGTCCTACAACATCACATCCACCAGATTCTATTGGTCAAAATATTAATAAGTCACAGAGCCAGCCTAGATTCAAGGGGAGGATAACTAAACTCCACCTCTTTACTGGAGAACAGAAAAGAGCATGTGCGACGGGAGATGTTGTTATAGCCATGTGCAGAAACTCCATTTAACCAGAAACTGCACCACCATGCTGCCTTTTTAGAAAACACATTCATGCACATTTCCAAATGACACCTCTCCAGGTATTGGAAACTAACTCTCAAGTATCTCTGAGTCTGCTGCTCTCCAGGTTAGTCTTCTTCTTCCTTCAACTGTCCTTCTCCTCTGATGTACCCCAGAATTGAATGTCAAACTCCAGAGTGTGCCTGGGCCGCTGCAGAACAGAAGGCTCATCACCTCCTGTCTTCTAGATAAAGAGACTGAATCAACAGGAATTTTCGACCATCACCTGGAAATTCTGTCACCTGAAACTCTGATGCCCACCACCCTGTACTTGTGCAACTGTTTTGAGGGACCCAAGTTAAATTCCACTGCATGACATTTGGCCTAGCACTCTTTTTCTGGGATTTCACCTCCCACTGCATTCACAGCCCACCCAGCTCTCAAACAGTGCAGAAACTGACAGAGCAGAGTTGTTCAGACAGCTCTGGATTCACCGACCAGTCTGTGCATCCAACCCACATCTTCACACACCTTGTCCTGGAAGCATCCCAAGAACCAGCACCAGTACCAAGCCCAGGTTCTAGAGACTCCTTCCTGCTCCCTGCATTTCCCTGGGTGCCACTGCAGGATCCCGGCAGCAAAAGAAATTGGGTCAGTCCGAATGTTCTTACTGAGCCCCTGTTGACTGCTGGGGATCAGACATCCCCTTCCCAAGTCACTCCTCTGGCACTCCATGTGGGGATCTCACCCCACCGAATGCACCTCCTGCCTCAACGCTGTTCACCCACTGTGTTCTCCGAAGTTCTCCAGAGATAACTTGAGCGGTACAGTCGGCCAGTCACAACACCTCTTAGAGCCTAATGCTTTTACCAATCTGGGTCAGGAGACACCAAAACAGAGCAGCAGGGGCTGCCCTCTCTTTTCAAGAAACCCGGGCTTCTGCTCCCTTCCCTACTTATTGTGCATCGAGCCTAAGGAGGTGCAGAGTCTACCTTCAAACTGCGCTTGGCGCAGCCGAAGGAGGAAGTATACACGCTAACAGTGGTACGATAAAACACAATATTAATGTAATTACCGCCTTGGCGGGTGGTGGGTGAGGAACAAAAATGAGACACTAGAGTGTTTGTAAGACAGATTCTTTGTACGTGGGCAGATCACAAAGGGCTTCCTGGAGGCAGTGCCGTGCGGAGTGGAGCCTCAATCGCAGGCAGGTGCTGGCGAGCACATAAGGAAATGGCTCTCACAGAAATTCAGGTCTAGAAATTCACAGACATTCTGGATGAAGATCAGCTGAGAATGTAACAGATTCCTCTCAAATGCTCGTGCCATTTGGCCTCGAGATTCCAAGTAAATAATCCAAACACAAAGTGGTTCAAAGTGTTACGTAAATGACACTGCAGTTTAATGGAACACGGAGCAACCGCCAAAAGACGCGGTGAGCATCAACCTGATACCAGCCGAGGGCCCAAGAGGCCCTTCCCCTGGTCTCTCAGATGGCTGATTAACATGCCCTCATTCTCCGTTCCACAATTTATGAAAATGCAAATCCTTCCCATTAATATTGCAGGTCACCAAGAGCTTCCTGCCAAGTGCTTTTTGCAGGGGTATGCTCTGCCCCCCGGCCGCCTCCATTCATCCGCCGCATCCCGACTTTGGTGATTGACCACGGTCGCGCCCCACAGGGTCCTGCCGTCCTCCCATCCCTCACTGACTCCCGCTCCTTCCACTCCCCGGAGCGACTGGCAAGTTATGCCCCCTGCTTCTCCCCAGAGCTTTGTTCTCAAAAAAGGCAAGTTTTTCCCTAAAAGGAATTCTTGTGTCAGTTGCTAATAATATACATTTCCCCCTGACATTATTGTATGAAGAATTTTTCGTGACATGGGAAAATGCTTATGATAACACGAGCTAAGCAGGAAAAAAAAAAAAAAAAAAGCAAGAGGCAATCTTAAAACTGTACCCGGCATAGTCTTAACTGCGTAAAACAATAGGCATCAGCGGGGATCTCACCAGCTCGCAGCAGTGGCCTGCTCTGGTATGAGGCCGCCAGGTGGTTGCTGTTCTCCTGTATGCACATGGCTGAATCCACCAAGTGTCCGGACATGATGCAAATGTTTGGAGCCCAGGTACCTGGATAGTGGTGCTACCATTTGGAAAAACTGACGAAAGCATCAAGAAGCAGCGAGCGACACCCAGTGTGGGAAAGGGGAATGCAGTTTCCCTCCTTCCCCAGTGCGGACAGCACGTGGAGCCGATCATCCCTGCCTCGCACTGACGGCCACCGGCCTCAAAGCGGAAGCTTGACGCTTCAAATGTTCTTAAAAGGCAGATCTTGCTTTCTGACTGCTCCTTGTCCTGTTGCCAGGCTGCCTCTGCGACTCCAGCAGAATTTCTAGAAGCACACAGAAGGTGCTGGAGGGTAGGCGAGACCCCTCTGGCTTGCGCATGTGCGCACAGGGCGCACCTGCAGGTCTCCGGGCGGTTGGGCGCTCGCTGAGCGACTCACCTGCAGCGCGCACTCGCACCGCGAGCTGAGCTGCGCAGTCCGGTACGGATGGGCTCCCTTCTTTCCTCGGCCTAGCAAAACTCAGGGAGCAACCAGGGAAAGCGCTCCACTTTGCTACCTCTCTTAAACACGTAGCTACTGCCTCGCCCAGGAGCGTCACCTGGGCTGTAAGCAACATGCCCGCCTGGAGCAGACAGGCCTGAACGCGTGAGGATGGGGAAGGGCCTCCTATTTCAGTCTGAAGCGATTTCTCTGAATTTTCACAGACATACCGTGGAGTCATGCACAAATCTGACTGCTCCGGCTGCCTCGGAGGCACAGCAGCCATTCGCAGCTTGTCTTAGGTCAGACAGCCAGCTTGTAGGTGGGTTGCACTTAAATAAGCGTCTGTCTTCCCTTCCCCCAACAGCACGAAGCCCCGGAGGAATGCCCTGTTAATATTGTGCAAGAAATGTCTTGTAGCTGGTGTGCACAGACACTGTCCTTTCATCTCTTCAAATCGCTGCAAGAGGCCGGTTCTCTGTGTGCCGAGGAGAATTCCTTCTAGCACAGTGAAAACGATACTGTCCTGTCATTCCAGCTGAATGGAATTGCTCTTATTCATGTGTCAGGCGTTGCCTTCACGCTGAGTTCAGCCCCTCCGGTCCCCTCGTCTCATACATAGATGGCTGGAGTCGAGAGACACCCACCCAGCGCATGTTTCTGTTTCTCCCCGTTCTCTGCTGGCAAGCAGGAACAAAGCCCAAAGAAGCCAGGCGGGAATTCTCCGTCCTTACAGAGGCTGAGGAAAGTTCCTCTGAAAGAAAGGACCAAGGCTCCGCTGAGCGCTCGGGGAGAAGGAAGGAGAAAGGGCCAGAGGACCTGAGCTTTGCAGGGGATCCATGCCAAGGAGAAGAGGGCGGTATGGAGAGAGAGGGAAACCGTTGTCTGGCAGATTCCAAACCAAGACAGGCCCCAGATGTGCAGTGGTCTCCACCTCCTTTCCGATTCCTTCTGCATGGACACACTCCGGTCCGGAGCCAGGCAACCGCAGCCAGGGTGATTTGGGGAATATTCTAGCTTTGCCCTCAGCAATCTCAAAGCAGCACAAACTTTTTATATGCTCTGAAAAATCAAGCCAGGTGCAGTGGCTCACGCCTGTAATCCTAGCACTCTGGGAGGCCGAGACAGGAGGATTGTTTGAGCTCAGGAGTTCGAGACCAGTCTGAGCAAGAGCGAGACCCTGTCTACCAAAAATAGAAAAACTTAGGCGGGCATGGTGGTACATGCCTGTAGTCCCAGCTACTCAGGAGGCTGAGGCAGGAGGATCCCTTGAGCCCAGGGTTCGAGGTTGCTGTGAGCTGGGCTGACGCCATGGCACTCTAGCCTGGACAAGTGAGACTCTGCCTCAAAAAAAAAAAAAAAAAAAGAAAGAAAGAAAACTAAAAATCAGAGTTCTGGGTGTGTAAATACAGCATCAAAACAATTTTTCTACTCTTCCTTTCCTACCAGGTTATGACTTTCGAGCACTTCCTCTATGGAAATTCTAGAAGGTTCTAAACAGGGGCTGATGAGAACTGACTTATAGTTTAAGAATGTCACATGGCTGCCATGTGAAGATTGGATTTGTGGGACAAGGTGTACATGGGGAGGCTAGCTGGGAGACTAGCTGGGAAGCTATTTCAGTAATCCATGGAGGGTTAGTGGTGGTTTGGACCAAGATGGCGGCAGGAGAAACGGTGAGAGGTGGTAACATGTACTGATGGACTGAGTTATCAGACTTCATCGTTAGTGCTGATCCTGCCCAAGTTAACATTAAATACGAAGTTGATAGAGTCACTTGTAAAGCCGGACGTGACATCTATGATGGCTACTTCTGCGTCTAGTACTAATATTCAAAGCTCAGTAAAGCAAGATAAGACACAAGTCCTACCCTTAAGTAGCTTACAAAGTCTAGAGTGGAAAATTTTGCCTGTGACAGGGTGGGACAGGTGCCATTTGAAAGGCAACATGGAGGGATTCAGACCCTCCCATGGGGGCAGTGATCACTGGTTGGGATGACCCGAGGGTGGCTCCCTGGGGCAGGCTTTGCTGCGTTGAACATCGAGCCTTGAAGGATGAGTAGGGTCTTAGTGAGCACGTGTGGATGGGAAGCTTTATAAAGGGTTGATTCAGTGGGCAGAGGGAACAATTGAAGATTTGGGGGCAGGAGAGTATTGGAGTTGAAGAGTGATTACCGTCGTCTATATGCAGATGGATCAAAGGGGGTGAACTGGGACACAGACATGGAGATCAGTTTCCTCTCTGGCACTAGTCAGGAAGATTCTAGAAACATTTCAGGTATAAAGCCACATAGTCATTGTCTGGCGAAGGGCGAGGGGAAGAAAGAAGAGAGAACCAGCAGGTGCTGAAGGTTAATGACTAGGAGAGTTGCTGTTTGCTGCTAATTGAAATTGCAGGTGCACCTAGCACAGGAGGTGCCCGGCAGGCAGGTGGAGATGCACAGCTAATGCTCAGGAGGACCAGGGCCGAGATTCCTCTCTGAGCCTCTCCTCGGAGACAGCGGGCAGAGCAACGGGAGTGCATGGAATTGCCAAGAGAGAATAATGGAGGACATAGAAGAAGGAAGGAAAAGGAACCAAGGACTCATCTTGGAGAAAACCTGCAGTTACGGAGCAAGAGGGTTAAGCAGGGAAGTCAGCAAAGGGTTGGTGGACATCTCTGCTCTATAGACCTTTAACTTGTTTGGAACTTAAAGGCACCCTCATGTTGTACCTGGCTTGCTAATGTTCCAAATGACCTCTGGCTTGCTGGTCTGGGTTTTCTGTCTCTCCTTCATTGGACACTGTGATGCCCAAGTAACAGAGTTTACTGTTGCTGAGAAAGATCTTTGAGAAAGTTTCTGTCATAGAATTAGGTCCATGAGCTTGTTAATCTTCAATTTTTTTTTTTTTAAATCAGACCACAGTTCTGCATTTCAAGTTTTCCAGAACTCTACAAATAGTATTCATGTCTTCCTGGCTGAGTGTCTCAAACACAGTCAGTGATATTTGAATCCCAGGCTGGTATTCTCGGATTGGTGATGGTGCATTTCCTTTCAGGAATAGCCACTTCTAGGGAATATGTCATGGCATATTTGGGTACATCAAGATAACTGAAAAGGCCCTTACCCGGTTACTAATCCGACCACGTGTGCATTGTTCACAGAATGCAGTTACTCTCCCTCAGCCGTGGCTTTCCGTGAGGAAGAGTATGGTAGAACCTGAGAGGAGGGGAGACAGACAGAAATAGCCACAGCTTAGATGGTAACTACTGCTCAGACTGCAAAGCAGGGCCGGCTTCATGGCGTGCGACGTCAGTGGACAGGACCCATGCTGGGCTAATGCCCTGCTGGCGAGGTTTGAAATTCCTGATACTTTTTGAACAAGGAGCCCTGCATTTTTATTTTGCACTGGGCTCCATAAATGATGCAGCCCTGCCGGTCCTGCTGCAGAGCTTAACATGCCTGTGAGTAATAATAGGAAAGGTCAGTGGGGTCTCTCCTGGAAATAATGTTTGAAGTGGCTCTATAGGCCGGCCCAAGCCCAGACTGCAGGGTGTGGCCCCCTGGGGTCAGCGGGGGAGGGGCGGGCACTGGGCAGAGGGGGGCATTGGGAGCTCTACCTTTGAGGCCCCAGTCTGGGCAACAGCTGCTCACCCTGATCAGCCGAAGAATTTAGCTGCAGAAATCTAATTTGGGACTCCCTAATTAAACTAATAAAGTCAGATCATTTTAATCTGTTCTTGGTGCAGCCCTGTGTCTAATCCTGGAATAAATAGTTAATTGTGACTCTGTGGCATATGTGTGCTTTTTTTTTTTTTTTCAATTGGTGATATGTAAGCCACACAACATCTTTATATGATTGTTTTAAAGCTTAAGAAAAGGAACTGATTCTCCTTAGCCAAATGCAGTGTTTGAAATGAGGCAAAATTGTAGCCCCTTTGAAATCAAAGGATCAGGCTCCCATTTCAGAAGCTCTTACTGACTGCCATTAACAAGTCATGCCCAATAGTCTCTATTCCTCAAAGACCCTATTTGATCCTCAAATATTTCTTGTTTTCATAGAACAAGAACGTTTATGAATAATAAATGCTACCATGCAGATGTCTCCTGAAACAGACTGAGGATGGTGAAGTACAGACCAAGTCCTGCCTCTCTTCTCTGGCCTTGCATTCCATAAATTACGAAAATTCACTAATTAGCCTTTAAACTATATAAAATTATTTCTCTGAGACACAGACATCTCATAATGTTGGAAAAGCCTGTAAAATGCAGAGACTGAAGGGAGCATTCTGTTTAATCCTTCCCTCTTTCTGCCCATCAAGATTTTTCTTTATGGACTATTATGACTGAAATGAAGTCACTCTTCTCCTCCTTGGAGTTTATTGATTCATTTACTGACTCTTTGATATATTTATCCAAATATTAGGGTACTTTCAAGTGTCATCTCTCCCAGTCTTTAAAGGGCTGTGTTCCCCATCCCCTGCCTTGTAATTTAATTTCTAAACAGTATTAGAAAATACAGGAACCATTTACAAAAATCCTAGTTGGTTAATAGTAACAACAGTGAAATAGGTAATGTTGACTGAGGGCTTACCAGGTATGCGTCAGGCACGATGCAAGTGCCTTGTATACATTATCATTTAATCCTCCCACCATCATAAGAGGTAGAGATTGACAGTTAGAAATGAGGAAATCAAGGCACAGACTGGCTCCTCCCCACCCAGAGTGCCCGGCTGCAAGCAGAGGAGGCTCTGAGCCCGGGGACTTTGGCTCTAGAGCTGCAGGCAGAGGTCAGATTCTTTTATGCAAGAAAAATCTCTGTCCTCCAGCCTCTGATTATACCAGCAACGCAGCTAAGTACCAAATGCAAGGTTTTCATTTCAGAGCGACCACTAAAAGCGTGCAGACGGTCAGCATACTCCGTCTCCACTAGCGAAGGGGGAAAATCTCTTAAGATGATGTCAAGCACCTATTTAATGTGCATGAGGCTGGCTGCTCCACCCAGGGGATACTAAGACCAGCGAAACACAGTACCCATCCTCCTACCCTCAGAGAACATATGGAAAGTTTACAATTTCCTTGACGGGCACAGTGACCAACCATCCCGGTTTGCCGAGACCGAGAAGTTTCCCAAGATATGGCACTTCGGCTTTAAAATCAGGAAAGTTCCTGGAAAACCGGGAGGATTTGGTCAGCCTATTACTAAAAAAGCAAGTCGTATCATTGTGCATTTAGAAAAGAAAGTGCAGTGCACACAAACCTGCTTGCGGGGCCTCTATCCGAGCAAATACCAGGCCTTTCTAGGCCTTTCCGTGTGTGTCCCGTGAACACGGAGACAGAGGGCGTCGTCTGGTTAAACGACGTGCTCTAGACTCGCAGCTCGAGCTTTAGGAGGCCCACAGGTGAATAGGGACAACTCCGGGAGAGACAGGCTCCGAGGAAGACCCTCCGGAGCACTGTGGGTGGGAATGGGAGAGAGTGTGCAGTGAGCTGCCCACACGGTGGGAGTGCTCCGGGAGGAGCCCCCAGGGAGCACCGTTTGCCTCTCCTCTCTCCCACCCTGGGCTCTCCACCACCATCCCATGATGTCCCCAGTGACACTTGACCCCTTCAGCAGCAGAAGGCAGGGACCGCCGCCCTATGGGGACCCCTCTCAGCCTCCTCCGCCACTTGGGACCCTCCCAGTACCAAGCTGTCCCACGTCGGGGCAGCCGGACAGAGCTCACTGGGGCGGCAGACTCGCCACCGCCTCTTTCCAGAGAAGCCCTCGAAGGTGCAGGACGACAGGGGACACAGCCGGAGGGCTTTCGGGAAGGCGTGTGCAGGAGCGACCCGGAAGGAGCAAAGACAGACCGCCTTTGTTTTGCTCTGTGTTTTGGATGTTTGCTGTGGGACAGGCCCCTGTTTACGATCCTTCAGGCTTGTACTCAGTCCCTGGTGCTGCAGCCTGTGACGGGGCCAAACTGGGAGAGCAGCCTCATCGCCGCCCGCAGATGTGCCGCCAGGGCCCGGGCGTGGAGGAGGAGGGAGGCTGTCAGCTGAGCGGTGACAAAGGGAGGCTCTGTGGCTGTGCGCCACTACCCACAACGGGCCAGATGGGGAGCTTCTCACTCGAGGTTTCAAACCCTCGATAGAGAGATTCCAGGGAGAAGAGAGGAGCTTGGAGAGATGAACTGGGCTGGAGTTCAGGGACAGCCACAGCTCTTCGCTGCGGACAGAGCCGTCCCTGGGCGGGAACATGTGCTTGCTCCTGGGCAGCTCGCGCCTAGCAGGGTCTCCCCCAGACAACAGATGCCCCAATCGCATTACTACCTAAGCTGATTTAAGATTTATACATTAGCTCGGTTCAAGTGTGTCACTAGAAAAACGTTTTTAACTTCCACTGTAAGTTTGAGGTTGAAGTGGGAACAGTTGTGAAAACAAGCATGAAATTAATTTCCCTATAATCTCAGCAGGAACATGACATCAATATCAGAGCTTACGTTGAAGAACTTTTTGACTCAAAAACAACTGAATGCCAGGCACTGTGTTAATCTTACAAAATTAGCATGGGAATCTCCTAGTAATTTTCCAGGAATCCCCTAGTAAAATAAGCACTCCATTTCAGTTTTATTCCCTATTTAGTTGTCTAAATTGCATTCATGACTGAGCTGAAAATTTCACAAGAATAGGGATCAAACCTGTCTGTACCCTTTATGTCTTGCACAGTGCTCAGCAAGCACATAGTAGCCACTCAATATACACTTGTGGAATGTACGAATACATGAATAAACAGAGCTCATCTGAGATAGGATCCCTGCCTATAAATTGTGCAATCTGATAAAGAAAACAGATACAATTTTTAAAAATTCATACAAGGCAGACAATTGACAAATAGAGGTAACCACGTTTGTTTATTTATTCAGTCAACAAATGCCATGACAGCTCTAAGAGCAAGGCACTGCGGTAGGTGCTGGGGATGGAGCAGCAACAAGAGGGCAGAGAGACTGGCTATGCAGAGCCTCCGCTCTGGGCGACAACACAGGGACAGCGAGCAAATAAGGGAGGAGTACAGCATGTCGGGGGAGTAAGGGGTGCTGGGCAAGAAGGAGAAGGACGCCATTGTTAAGAGGAGGGTCCTGAAAGAGCCATGTGACCTTGGGTGGTGGGGGAGGAAAAGGAAGGTGGGTGCCATGGCCACCAGGCTAGCTGGGTTTGGGGTGGGTGGGGTGGAAGGCCCCATCCCGCTGCTAGAGCAACCCTCCCTGTAGGAAGAGGGGCTCTGGAGGCCTTCTGAGAAGACAGAGCAGGACCAGGCTGGAGGAGACAAAGGAGTGTCCCCGGGGGCTTGCCTTCCTCCCCCTCCCCATAACAGACAACCTAACCCAGTCTGGTCCCAGGACCTGGTCCCCGCAGTGCCCAACCTGCCCTTCATCAGGCCCCACCGGGCCCTGGTCACCCATGTGTAGGGTGGATCTGCCTCAGGACAGGTGCCTGGGGAAGGACACAGGGAGGAGAGCTCTCATTCTTTCAGCAGGCGTCTGCATGTCTCGGTGGGCCGGCGAGATGCTCCCCAGCTCGGGCATGGGAGCCGGAGGGCCGGGGGCGCCAGCCCACACCTGTGCCCTTCCTGCCGCTCACAGTGGCTAAACACCTCCAACCCTGGGACCCCAGATCTGGGCACCACGTTCCGCTGTCACGGAGCTCCCAGGGAAATGCCCACCTGGGGCCGCTCTTCGGTTTGCTTCCCGCTTTCCTTCTAACCAGCTGCTGCTTCCTCACTTTCTGGTCTCCTCCTACCCACAGTCCTCCTTCCCCTCCCCCTCTGTCTCTCCCTCCCTTTGTCTTTCTCTCTTCTCTTTCTCTGTCCTTCTTGTATCTTCGAACATCCTTTCAAATTCTAGTTAAAACAGAAAAGGACAGTTAAGGTAATTTATACCAAAGCAAATAAAGCCAATTTTCTAAAAAGATAAAACCATAAAATTACTAGAAAGAAATCATAAGTGAATTTAAGTAACAATGTACCAACAGTTGTTCATAATAAAAACTCTCAGCAAACTAGGGAGGAGGGGATAGAGGGGAACTTCCTCAACTTGTACTACAAAAAGCCTTCAGCTAACATTGTACTTACCGGTATGATTAACGGTGAGAAACTAGCAGCTTTCTCCCTAATGTCAGGAACAAGGCAAGGATTTCCCCTCTTACCACACCTTTTCGACATTGTATTGGAAGTCCTAGCTAATGCAATAGCTAGGACAATAAAAGGAAATAAAAGGTATACAGTTTGGGAAACAACCCAATTTATTTATTTATGTTTTTATTTCAATAGACTTAGGGGGTACACGTGGTTTTTTGTAACAGGAATGACTTGTATAGTAGTGAAGTCTGAGCTTTTAGCTTATCCATCACCTGAATAGTGTACACTGTACCCCACAGGAAATTTTTCATCCCTCACCTCCTCCCAGCTTCTCCCTTCTGAGTCTCCAATGTTTATTATGTCACTCTGTATGTCCCTGTGTACTCACAACTTAGCTCTCACTTATAAGTGAGAACATGCAGTATTTGTTTTTTCATTCCTGAGATACTTCACTTAGGATGATGGCCTCTAGTTCTATCGAAGTTGATGCAAAAGATGTTATTTCAGTCCTTTTTATGACTGAGTAGTAGTCTATGGTATGTATGTGTGTGTGTGTGTATACACATACATACCACATTTTGTTTATCCGCTCGTCAGTTGATAGGCACTTAGGTTGACTCCATATCTTTCCAATTGTGAATTGTGCTGCTGTAAACATACAGGTGCAGTCTTCTTTTGGATATAATGACTTTTTTTCTTGTGAGTAGATACCAAGTAGTGGGGTTGCTGGATTGAATGGTAGGTCTACTTTTAGCTCTTTGAGAAATCTCCATACTGTTTTCCATAAAGATCAAACAACTCAATTTAAAAATGGCCCCAAAATGTTACAGACACTTCACCAAAGGAGATAGGCAGATGGCAAATAAGCATATGAAAAGGTGCTCCACATGATGCGTCATCGGGGACATGCAAATTAAAACACCAGTAAGATCCCGCTACGTATTTATGAAAATGGCCAAGATCTAGAATGCTGGCAACGCTAAACGCTGACACAGGTATGGAGCAATAGGACCTCTCATTCATTGCTGGTGGGAATGCAAAATGCAACTTTGGAAGACAGCTGGACAGTTTCTTACAAAACTAAATATACTTTTACCATACCATCTAGTAATTGGAATTAAAAGGAATTAAAAACTTACATTCACACAAAAACCTGCACACAAATGTCTATAGCATCTCTATTCCTAATTGGCAAAACTTGGGAACAAACTAAGATGTCCTTCAGTAGGTGAATGGATAAACTGTGGTACAGCCGTACGACGGGATACTATTCCGTGCTAACAAGAAATGAGCCATCGCGGCCGGGCGCGGTGGCTCACGCCTGTAATCCTAGCTCTCTGGGAGGCCGAGGTGGGCGGATCATTTGAGCTCAGGAGTTCGAGACCAGCCTGAGCAAGAGCGAGACCCCATCTCTACTATAAACAGAAAGAAATTAATTGGCCAACTAATATATATAGAAAAAATTAGCCGGGCATGGTGGCGCATGCCTGTAGTCCCAGTTACTCGGGAGGCTGAGGCAGCAGGATTGCTTGAGCCCAGGAGTTTGAGGTTGCTGTGAGCTAGGCTGACGCCACAGCACTCACTCTAGCCTGGGCAACAAAGTGAGACTCTGTCTCAAAAAAAAAAAAAAAAAAAAAAGAAATGAGCCATCGCGCCATTAAAAGACATGGAGGAACCTTAAATGCATATAACTAAGTGATAGAAGCCTGTCCGAAAAGGCTACATACTGTATGATTCCAACTCTATGATATTCTGGAAAAGGAAAACGATGGAGATAATAAAGAAGATTAGGAATTGCCAGGGCTTGGTGGGGAGGGAGGAGGATGTTGGCAGAGGGGAGGAAGGATGAGTAAGTGGAGCACAGAGGATTTTTAGAACAGTGGCACTGCTGTGGACAATACAGCAACCATTCGCACATGCTGCAACGTATTTGTCCAAACCCACAGAATGTACAGCACCAAGAGGGAACCCTAATGTAAACTGTGGGCTCCGGGTGGTGATGGGTCAGCTGCAGCAAATGCACCACTCTCACGTGGGATGTTGATAATGCAGGAGGTTGTGCCTGTGTGTAGGGGCAGGAGGTAGATGTGAAATCTCTGTACCTTCCACTCAATTTCGCTGCGAACCTAAAACGATCCTAAAAAATAACGTCTATTAAAAAAATGTATAGTGAGGAAAGGAAAAGATTAACAAGTTTGATTTCTATTTGGTAAATACTCCCGTAAATAAAATGAAATGAGGCCTGGTGCGGTGGCTCACGCCTGTTATCCCAGCACTCTGGGAGGCTAAGCTGAGAGGCTCACTCAAGGTCAGGAGTTCGAGACCAGCCTGAGCAAGAGCGAGACACTGTCTCTACTAAAGATAGAAAGAAATTAATTGGCCAATTAAAAATATATAGAAAAAATTAGCCGGGCATGGTGGTGCATTCTTATAGTCCCAGCTACTCGGGAGGCTGAGGCAGCAGGATTGCTTGAGCCCAGGAGTTTGAGGTTGCTGTGAGCTAGGCTGACGCCACGGCACTCTAGCCCGGGCAACAGAGCGAGACTCTGTCTCGAAAACAAATAAATAAATAAAATGAAATGAAAATGATACCATTTAAAAATAAATTTTCGTTTTAAACATTCCAAAATTAAAACCTTGTAAAACATAAAATGTTAAAATTATAATATTAAAACATTTTATTTTCACTGTTCCAAATGTATTAATAATTCCCTCACCCTCACGATGTTTTCTCTGATGCAAACGTTTCCCCAAACCACCAACCTCAGCTGGTCCTCGTGTCTGCACAGAGCAGGTAGCTAAGAAAACTCAGCAGGATTCGGATTCCGTCCACGCCGGCCGGTTTTGCCCTCCTCGCTGGAAGGGCCTTTTGCCAAGTGCGTGCTCTGGCTCGGGGTCAGCAAGCTCTCTGGGCATTCTTAATGCTTGAATCCAGGGGCGGGTGTGGCTTCCCAGCGTAGGCAGCTCCCACAGCCGCATGAGCCGGCCTCCTAAAGCAAGTCTGTCTGTACGCACACGCCTGGTGCGTGTGGGGGCCTTCACGCACCTGTGCTTCTGCTTAACATCGGCCCAGCAGGGACAACGGGACGGGCGGGGGGCTCCCGGAGCTGACACTGGGGACGTGGCTCCTAAGTGGCCCTCCCTGCGCTCCACCCAGCACATCGGAGGCAGGAGTGAGAACAGTCCAGCCAGGAAGCAGCAGCAGATGCAGGGGCGCGGGCTGCGAGCTGCAGGGAGGGAGGGACCGTGCGGCCCCCACGGTGCTGCAGCGCCTGTGCTCCTGCCCCCGCATTCTGCCTCCGCCTCCCTCCAACGCGCTCAGAGACTTTATTCTGCAGAGAAAAAGTGTGTGAGTAGAGAAAGCACAGTTTGTTTGGTACCTGTGTTCTATTTTTTTTTTCAAAATAACAATTCTCATTCATTCATTCACCACTGAGTGCCGGGACTGTTGCAGCAGCCCCAAACATCAGTGAGCTGCGGCCGCCACAGTCACGCGTAACAAACAGCCCCAAATCTCAGGGGGCGGCAGCCAAAAACGTGTCTTTCTCACGGCCAAACGCCTTCCCTCGTGGCCACGTTCCCTTCTGTGTAGCTCTCCACGCGGGAACACTCCTGGCACTCACAGCGACTTAGCATACCTGGCGGCGCTCTAGGTAAAGGCCAGGAATTTGGCTTATGTTGTGCCTGAAGTCTGGTGTTTCCTCAGTGTGGTTGTAGGTCACCTGGCCAGCCAGGCTCAGCGGCACCACAGGAGGCAGTGGGTAGAATCACAACCAGACATCTAACTGACGCCAGACGCTTGAGGTGTCTACCATTCCTTTTATTGCCCAATGCAGTCGTGTGTCCTGTATTAAATCCACGAATTCTCAGGGCAGTAGCAGCGACCCTATGCTCGGGCGTGGTTCATGCAATCGCTATTACCAGGAGCCTGACGCGCTAGCTCATTACAGCCCTCCGTCTGCAGCGTGGGCTTGCTGCTGCACAGCTGTGTGTGTGTGCACGCGTGTGTGTATGTGTGTGTGTGTGCGCGCGCGCGCGCACGTCAGCATGTGTGCGTTGCCAGCCAGCCCTCGGTCCGCTGTGAGATGGATCGAGCTGGCCCCGGCTGGCAATGCTTTTTAAAGCCTCCTTCCTCCTAGTAATTTCCCTGGTGTCCTGGCACGGTGGGCCTCTCATCTGGGTTTCAGAGATAACGACAACCGTCTCTGCCACCACCCCTGGGTGAACATGTATGAGAGAAAGCTCTTTCTCATAAACTCTTACTTCATTCTCATCACAGCCCTTAAAGGTGGGTTTTGCTGTTCCCACCTACAAATGAGAAAACCTGAGGCTAGAAATGTAAATCACTGGCCCAGAGCTGGACGTGAGTGAGGAGGGCAGGTCCCACGACTCCCATCGGCCTCAGAAAATAGAAGTTTCCCCACCAATTTTAGTACAGTCTCATTTCGGTAATTAAGAAATGTCCAATTCCATTTAATATTTGGAGCTCCAACTTAATTTGGGGTGAAATGCTTCCCCATACAGATTTGGTTTCTAAATACCATTTTCCACGAAAAGGAAGCAGGGCTCCTTGGAGAAACGACTGGTGTCAGACCGAGGGCAGGAAATGTGCAGGATGAGCCTAGGGCTCCCTGAGCCTGCAGACAAGGGAACGATCAGACCACAGAGCAACTTCCACACCACACAGGACCCTGCCTGACGGCGCACCGACTTGCCAAAGACGAGACAATTTGAACATCTTAGAGAGAAAGATGACAGCAATCAAATATAAGAAACAAAACTTGTGTGCTCATAAATACTAAATCAAACAAACAGACAAAGCACCCAAACTTATTGGCGACCTTCGAAGGTTGCTAGGACACCCACACGTTGGGGGTGTGGGTGTGCAAAGGGCAAGTGGTGGGTGTGCTAAGGGCAGGTTCCAGCATCTACTCCGCCCTTCATCTCAGAGTGACCACACAGTCGCCGGAGGAGGATTCTTCTTGATAGAAGAACCTGGCGAATTAATAGTGAAGTGAGTATATTGTTAGAAAATCACAACTTTGTAACCCCCTAAAGAAATAGGGGGGCTGGACAGCAATCGTCGGTGGCTGTTAAAAGCCATCCAGAGGAAAGCAAGGAGCTAAGAGGCCCATCGAGTGCACTGGGGGCAGGGACCCTGTGTACACCCTAAATATGAATCAATCAACTGAAAAATTCATCTTTGAGTCAATGGGGGAAATCGAACATGGATTGCCTATTAGATATTAGATATCGTGGGAATACTGTTAGTTTGGTTGGGTGTGATAATGGCATTGTGCTTATTTTTTTTAATGTCCTCATCTGTTAGCGACTCATACTGAAATGAAGTACATACCAGTAAAGTGATACAATGTCTGGGACTTGCCTTAAAATCCTCTAGGAAAAACAGTGTTGGGGAAGAATAGATAAAACATAAAAGGCAGAATACTGATAATGATTGAAAGTAAGAGACGAGTGAACAGGAGTTCATTATTCTTTCTACTTTTATGCATATGTGAAACTTTTCATAATAATTTTATAAAGTTAGAGGTGCTGTCCAGCTTGGTGCCTCTTTGGGCTAGAAGGTTGTGAATGGAAAAGAAGAGTTCCCATTCCTCCATGACGATGACGACTCCTCCTCCTCTTCCTCCTCCTCCTCTTCCTCCTCCTCCTTGCCCATCCTTCGGGAGGAGAAGGAAGGACAGGAACTTTCCCACCGAACAGGTGCCCCTGTGATCTAAGGTTGGTGTCTTCTGGGCCTGCTAGGTGTCTACAGCTGCCCTTTCTTTGGGGTCGAGGTGAATTTTCTTTTCTTTTCTAGGGGCTGTCCCTTGCTGGGGCTCTCCCAGCCACAGGGCCCTTAATGTGGGCGATGCCTCCTCCAGCCAGCGGCTTGCTCTCTACCCCCCGCCACCCCCAGCCCGCAGGCTCCAGACCACGGCAGCACACCTCCCAGCCACCAACGTCCCTGTCTGTGGCCTTCTCAGACAAAGTGGCTTTCATGATGGCTTTGGGTGGGTTCCCTCTTCCATATAGACCATACCTCATCCTAGCCCAATGGCCCAGCAGCAGGATTGACTTCAGGGTCTCCTCATTTTGTCTCCTTTCCAAATTCTCCCAACAGATACAAATGTGTACACTTGACTGAAGTGGCACCTTGGGCAGGAGTGGGGACAATGGCAGGCTCTGTCATTTCCTGGGGACTAGTGACATTTCTTGGCTAAGGCTATCAATAGAAGAATCTGTCACCCCCTTCTCCTGTTTGTCCTTTCTCTGTATTGCATGCAACAAGCTTCCCCAGACTAAATCCGCCACTGTATGCATCTCTCAGAAGAGAGTGTGCTAAGGCATGTTGGTGTCTGATACATCAGTCAGATCACCCAAGAGTGGCTTAAGCAGTGGGAATTTGTTATTGCATATACTAAGTATAGAGGAAGAGGGCTCCACGTTGATCCAGCGGTTCGATGACACCAGGGCTCTGGGTCAGCCTCTCTACTTTCTCTGCATCTTCCCCTCTTGGTGACAAGATGGTTGCCACATTTCCAAGCATCACATCCTTATACAATAACGCACAAAGGCAGGCAGGAAAGGGTGCATCCTCTCCATGTGTCTCTATTTTTACCAGAATGGAAAATCTTTCCCAAAGTTCCCCAATAGACTTTCCTTTACATGTCATTGGCCAGCAAGGGGCCACATGTCCCAGCTTCCCAGTGCCCCAACCCAATCACAAGCAAAGAGGAACAGGATTATCATGACTGGCTTAGACTCATCAAGATTCAACCTTCCTTCTTTCCTTAGCCAAACCTGGAACAACACTGGGATTTTGTTAGCGAGGGAAAAGGGGAGACTGGCTGTTGGTGGGTCACCACACTGTCGCTACAGGCACTGAAGACAAACACTACCCACTTCTGTCTCCTGACACTGCCCAGAGAAAATTGTATGACAGTATTCACCAGTCCTTCTTGCTTGAAATCAGCCATGCATGTGAGTGATTTAGATGACAGGAAGTAAGCTGAGTTCTCCAGTGTGAAGAGTTTTGTTCTTCATCATGCCTCCCGAAGTCCCTCAACAGGGTGCATCAAGGAGGGGGGGACCAGGTCAGATGCCACCCCAGGACATGTGCTCCCAGGCCGCAGGGTGCCAGTGCCAGGGGAGGCCAGTGCCAGCCAAGCAGGCTCCACCCCACCTCATCGCACCTGGGGGGCCGGAGCACCCTGGCCCCTCCACCGGGCAACACTGCCAACCTGGCTTCTCGTGTGCCTCGACTTCCCCAGCTGGAAGCCAGGGTTGGCATGGCCAGGGAGGCAGAGGGGACACAGCTACAGAGTGACAAACTGTGTTTCAGTAACAAAACACGAGCAGTGCTTAGGGTATGCACGCGAGAGAACAGGAAGTAGGAAGCAGGCGGGGATACACTGTGAAAGCCCCCAGAGCAGGGGTCCTCAAAGTTTTTAAACAGGGGGCCAGTTCACTGTCCCTCAGACCGTTGGAGAGAGCGCACTGTCGGCTGCTAAACAGGACAGACAGCGGCAGCAAAAACACCTGGCAGGCTGGATAAATGTCCTAGGCGGGCGGCATGTGGCCTGCGGGCCATAGTTTGAGGACGCCTGCCCCAGAACAGCGTGAGCGGTGTCGGAGTCCTTACAGCAAGTGGCGGGTGTAGCTGCTGCAACGGCCATGCAGAGAGGACATGCAAACTGCAACCCAGACGGAAGCAGGAAGGAAAAGGTGAATGGAGGTAGAGCACAGGGAAAGCAGGAGAGTGGGGAGGAGAGAGAAAGGGCCGTCTCCTCTGGTTTTGCAGGTTAACTTTCAGAGATTGTGCTTCTATTTCTGTTTTCTACTGGCTGCTGGTGTCCATGAGTAGTTAACACTTAGGCAGGTGATGGTGTGGCTTGGTTTAATCAGTTTGAATATCCATGCTCTGGGCTTCGAGGTTAATTGCATTTTCACCACTGTAATAGGCTAATCCGATCCTCCTCCTGGGGAGTCCGACTGTGAAATATAGAGTTAGAAAACAGGGGAAGCAAAGTGGAAGAGAAGACAGGAGCAGAGACCAGGAGGCAGCAGGAGCTGGGGGGGTCGGGCGGGGGGGCGGCGGTTGCAAAGCAGCAGCCAAAAAGGCCACTGGAAATATAAGTCACTCCCCAGTGGAGAGGGAGCGCTGGCAGCAGGGGTGGGGTTGGGCGGGCTCACCTGGGCATGGGGGCCCCGGGACCACGCCTAGCCAGGCCCCACACAGCCCTGTCCTGAGAGCTGCTTCGCATTCAGAACCGGAAATCCTCCCTCTGTCCTCCTGCAGCCCTGACATGTGACACATTCCTCAACTCTTTGTTTCCTCATTTGTCCCTTTAGTCAACCATCCTTGCTTAAAGAATCCAGATAAATAACTTTTAGGGGCTCCAAAAGAGCTTGCTATGATCATCGTTTGGTACTCACTTTTCCGTTTTGATCCTGAATCAATGAGAACATGTTTCAGTTCTCTATTCATGGACGACATGATCTCTGGGGTTTTGGTATGCGTGGATGGTGCGCCGGTATGGCCAAAAACGAAATTCACCTCTTAGTTCATCCATCACACATGTATCTGGTAGGTACCAGGTGCCAGGTGGTGAGGTTCCAGAGGTGAGTGAGATGGCACAAAAGCATCACAGTTCTGTCCAGATATTTCATGCCTCAAAAAAGAGCATGGAAAAACTGAAATTAAAGACAAGTGAGCTGTGGAGGAAGAAAGATTTAAAAGACATTGACTAGGCCGGGCGCAGTGGCTCACGCCTGTGAAATCCTAGCAGAAACAACGGTGATATAGCACCTCTTATATTTTCCTGAATAGAGCTGGAACCCATTCTACTAAGTGAAGTATTTCAAGAATGGAAAAACTGGCCGGGTGTAGTGGCTCACACCTGTAATCCTAGCACTCTGGGAGGCCTAAGTGGGTGGATCACTCAAGGTCAAGAATTCGAAACCAGCCTGAGCAAGAGTGAGACCCCGTCTCTACTAAAAATAGAAAGAAATTAATTGGCCAGCTAAAAATATATAGAAAAAATTAGCTGGGCATGGTGGCACATGCCTGTAGTCCCAGCTACTCGGGAGGCTGAGGCAGCAGGATTGCTTGAGCCCAGGAGTTTCAGGTTGCTGTGAGCTAGGCTGACGCCACAGCACTCACTCTAGCCTGGGCAAGAGAGTGAGACTCTGTCTCAAAAAAAAAAAAAAAAAAAAAAAAGACATTCACTGGCTTAAGGGAAGAAGATGAAAGGAAGAAGGAACATGAGCCCCTCCGTCTCCCAGCAGGGGCAGGAAAGCAATGCAGGGACCACCCAGTTGCGCATCGTGGGTCCCCTCCAGCTGTGCCGATCGGTCCTCTCCAGCCCAGGGGCCTGTCCTGGGCACAACGCAACTCCCTCCTGCCAGCCCCTCCAATGCAGAGCCCCCAGCCCTGGTGTTTGTTATCCGGAGGCCAACCCAAGGCCCCACCCGGCCTGCCCCGGGGGTGGCATGATGGTCAAGGCCCACGCCCTGAGCGACGGCTGCTGCGTGTTTGGCTTTTAAAATTAAAAAATAATGAAGGTGTGTGAAAGCCAAGTGTGACTGTAACAGTGTTATAAATGATTCATCCACAAGAGCCATCTAGACGGGTGCCAGAGTTGCAGGTGCAATCCAAGGAAAGAAAATGGGTCTCTCCTAGAACGCGAGCTAGTGCCAAAGCCCTCGCTGGCTCCACTTCCTACCGTCCGGGGCAAGGACGTGCGGCAGCTCACAGCTGGCTGATTCGAGGCATGCTGAGCTCACTGCACTTCACGTAAATGATTTTCTTTTTAGAAAGTGGCATCATGCAGAAGTCCGATTGATTTGTGCGTGCTCTCAGAATCCTTCAAGCCTGGACATGAGAAATGTGCTCTCAGTGTGCTTTTACAAAGGAGTCAGGAATGATTTTTCTTACCTATTGCAATAGTTGGGTTTCACACTCAAGGAGCCATTCTGTGCTCACGTTCACTATATTTATATCCCCACTGCCTGGACTCCCAGCGCTGCATGGGAACTGCTCAGAAATGAGGGCGACCCCTGAACAGTTCGTGAAATGCTTCACTCCCCCTCTCCCTCAGCAGCCCCACTCTGAGTCCAGGTGAGAATGGTTACCCCAGCCGCACAACCTACCCACGAAGAATGTGGGCCCAGGATGGAAAACTCCCAGAGAGAAACAAAGCCTTGACTTTCAACTCACAAGCCAAAGGCCTTGCAAGATATTAACCTGATAATCTGAATGCAACAAAAAAGTAAAGCTTTTGGATAAAGACTTTATGAAATTTTTTTTTTAACTCTTCATGCTGACAGAATTCTCATGACCGGCTGAGTCACCCTAGCCTGAGACTGCTTCACTTCCTTCTAGAACATACTATGCATGGGGTGAGGGGTGTTTCATATGAGGAAATTGGCTTAGTCCTGTTTTCCCTTATATTTTATATATTGACACCCAGGGCCGGGCACAGTGGCTCACGCCTCTAATCCTAGAACTCTGGGAGGCTGAGATGGGCAGATCGTTTGAGCTCAGGAGCTCGAAACCAGCCTGAGCAAGAGCGAGACCCCGTCTCTACTAAAAATAGAAAGAAATAAGTTAGCCAACTAAAAATATATAGATAAAATTAGCCGGGCATGGTGGCACATGCCTGTAGTCCCAGCTACTTGGGAGGCTGAGGCAGGAGGATGGCTTGAGCCCAGGAGTTCGAGGTTGCTGTGAGCTAGGCTGACGCCACATAGCGCTCCAGCCCGGACAACAGAGCGAGACTCTGTCTCAAAAAAAAAAAAAAAAATGTATATATTGACACGCGGGGCACGTCTTTCCGTCAGAGAGAAACAGCCCCTTGTCTGCAGGGACAGGAGGCCCCTTTTCCTCCCTGGAGGCTCTGACACGATGGCCATGGGTACTCGGCACAGCCACAACCACGTCCCTGCTGGGGCTGGGGGATCCCTGCTGGGGCTGGGGGATCCCATCATCTGGGTAATAAATGGAGAAAGATAAAAAAAAAAAAAAAAACTCACGCACAACTCACGAAAGAGGTCTTCCGACTAGTGCGATAAGAAGAGCGCACATGTTCACCCAGTCGGTCAGAACCGTGGCTACATCACCACCATGTGGCTACGTCATGCCCGGTGCAGTGCTTGGCCCAGGAGGGACTCACACTGCAGGGTCATGTCCACCTGCAGGTGGCTGTCCTGGCTCCCTCTACCTGCAGTGAGAGCCCTGTGCAGGGCTGCAGGGCTGCAGGGCGGCAGGGCAAGTGTCCCCGCGCCCCGGCCGGCGGCATGTGGAGATCTCACAGGATGGGCTGAGCGCCCAGAGCCAGCGCCTGCCGCAGGACCTCCATGGAGGCCAGGCTAGTAGCGTCTCCCCCTCCATTTCTACTTTTAAGTGGTGAGACACTGAGAATAAATAAAGTCCCTCTCTGGCTTAAAACCTTCTAGTAACTCCCCGCTCTTTCTCGAGGTGATGTCTGAAACCCTTAACCGGGTCTACCTACCCCTGGTGGCATGGCCCTTGGCTCTCGTCCAAGGTCGTGGTCCCTAGCCGCACTAGCTGGCACAAGGAAGACATGGTGACTGCCGGGAGGGATGGGGAGTGGGGAGGGGGACACGCCTTCCCTAGGAAGTCCCCCGTTCCTACCCGTGGACTTTCAGCTTTCTCAGAGGGTATCCGGGAAGAACTGAGGGTGAGGAGCCTTCACCAGGTGTTCATTTCATCCCATCCCATGCTGTCATTTTAGGAATTCTCACAAAATCGTACCGGTTTTACCATACTAACTGTGCTTTGATATTAGTCTGTTTCATGGAAGATGAATGTTCTAGGCCCAGTGCGGTGGTTCACGCCTGTAATCCTAGCACTCTGGGAGGCCAAGGCGGGTGGATTGCTCAAGCTCAGGAGTTCAAAACCAGCCTGAGCAAGAGCGAGACCCCGTCTCTACTATAAATAGAGAGAAATTAATTGGCCAACTGATATATACAGAAAAAAACAGCCGGGCATGGTGGCACATGCCCGTAGTCCCAGCTACTCAGTAGGCTGAGGCAGGAGGATCGCTTGAGCCCAGGAGTTTGAGGTTGCTGTGAGCTAGGCTGACACCAGGGCACTCACTCTAGCCTGGGCAACACAGCCAGACTCTGTCTCAAAAAAAAAACAAAAAAAAACAAAAGAAAGATGAATGTTCTCAAAAGCTTCCCACCAGAAAAGTGTCCCAGTGTGGGCAGCATTGTGTCAAGCCTCTTAAATAAGCCACTTCTATAAAGTCAAGAATTCCCACCTACTAAGCACAATGATGCAGATTCTCTGACACAGACTAAACACTAGACCTGTCCTCACTTGCTTTTCTCTAGGTTTTTGTCACGAGGCCACGCCCCACACAGACTGGAGAGGGGCATATTTTGGAACTCCTGGTTTGCTGGAGAAGGCAAGGGCTACAGAACCAGTTAGGAGCCCTCGCCACCGGCCAGGCACCAGGAGAGGGAGCGCCCGACCAGCAGGTGGAAAGCTCTGGCACCGTCTAGGCCCTGCTGACCCGAGGTGACCTTGGGCGGGGACATCTCCTCCTTCATAAAGGCCGGAGTGTTAACAGTGCCTGTCTCAGGGGCCTTGCAAGGATCACAGGCCAGCACGCGTGCCCAGTGCCGGCCGTGGAGCAGCCTCGCGCAGGAGTCAGCCGTGGTTACTGCGCCCCACGCCACCCGCGCTGGAAACAGACCTTGGGTGAGTGTGCGCCACACGCGCGTGGGCACTTGCCGATTCACAGTGCAGAGGAAAAACTGACGGGAATGGGGTGGGTGCACGGGAGGCTCAGGACACCTGCGGGAGTCGCCCTGGGCAAGGGCAACATCCTCACTCAGATGGATCTGTGCCTCCCTGCCGAGTCTGCAAGCAGGAGGGGGCACAGCGCAGCTCGCGTCCCCACGCCGGGGTCACCCAACCCACAGAGATTGCGGCAGGACGGGGAGTGCCACGAGCACCCCGCCTTGGCCGACCCCCCACGGCTGGGGGGTGCTTGTCTCCCCAGAAAGGACCACCAGGCCGGCCTCAGGGACTGCGTTGGGAACGTCAGATTCCTTCACTGCTCCATGAGAAAACTGCGTCCTGCAGTAAGTAATCTAAGGATTACCGTAAAGACCGAATGAGACGGTAAGTGGTGCCGCTCGTTATAAAGTTTTAAGGATTACACAGAAGAAGTCCTTGGGGTTTCGAGGGGTGTCTTGGCCGGCGGTGTCTCTGCGCTGGTGGGACAAGCACTACCTCTCCAGTCCCCGTGTGGCAGCTGCAGGACCTTGGTTCGTGCCGGGAACCTCTCGGACTCTCCACCCGTCTACCAGCATGCGCACGCCCCTCCCCGGGGTGCCGCGAGGGTGAGCCGAGAAGGACTGGGGGGCTCTGCAAACCTGAAGCCCCACCCAAACGTGAGATTATTATTCCCTCTTGCGGGGGTGGGGGTGGGGTTCCTGTCTTGTCCCTCAGGAGGCCTGTGAGGTGCTCCCCTGTGTGCCCGCAGGGCCGGAGGGAGGACTGGCCCTATCCGGAGGTCTCCTGTGGTGTCCGGACACGCCGTCCGTGCACGGTACCAGTACCGACGCGGGGACCCAGAGCAGCAGCCCGCGTGGCCAGCCACCGGGGGCTCAGCAGGCTGCCCCAACGCGCCCGCACCGGTGATGGGGCGCACGGCTCTGACTCCTTGGGAGCAGTGTCAGAGGGAAAATGTATCACTGATGAAATATTTCTGGAATACTGATTCTGCAAATTTCGATATAAAATAATATTTAGGAAATACTCTAGGCTTTGGGTTGAAAGTGAAACATGAGGGTCATAAATATGTCATCGAGCTCATTAGGCAAGCCCTGGTCCTCATGCCCCAGCAAATAACCTAGAGATCAGGGCCCCATCCATCACATCACCCTGTGCCGGTCTCGAAGCAAGCAGCGAGTCGCTTTGGTGGGAGTGATGACTACAGAGGACGTTTATAACTAGGAAGCATGGAGGTCCTTCCCTGCCGCCAGCGCTTAGGGAAATGCTGGGTGCAGGAACACTTAGAGAAGGGTGTCTGGACCTCCCCCCAGTAGCTACGGATCCGGAAAAAATCCTACAGTTGGAAAATGTACCATGCTGTGGCAGGGCGCGTCCCACATTGGACGCCTCCCCCCAAATAAGCAGAGAAAAAGGCCTCTGCTTTCTCCAAACCCCAGCCGCCGGTGCTCAGGAGCAGCGCTCACTGCACAGAGCGAGGTGGAGATGGAGATGGAACTTCCTGGGGTCCAGTGACTCCAGCCCGGCAGAATCAAGTGGCATCGCCTTTAGGTAGGTGCTCAGTGTCTTATGGTGAGATGCTAGGTCCCCCATAGACGGTCCTCCTCTTCCTGCTCTTCTCCAAGACAGAGGTGATGGGCAGATGGAGACAGCCAATGGTGTTGGGAGCCTCATCTCACCTGGTGTCTTCCAGAGACCCCCTGGGGGTGACTGCAGAGCACCTGACTCCAGATTTGCTCGGGAACTGGGCCTGTCTGGATTTGGGAGGGGACACCCTCTGCAGGAGTCCCTGTGACTGCCCCAGCACTAGGGGCAGTTCTGTCGTCCATGGGTTCTCCCGGGGTTATGGGGGCATGTCTGGGTCCCCTGCACACCCCAGCTGAGGGACAGCACTCCAAGGGGGCTGTGGCCTAATGCCGCACCATGAGGGATCGCATTGGCACTAGCAATAATTACAGAGGTACCTTCAAAGAGAATGCATGTTTCTCAGCAACCACAACGGGGAGACTGACATTGTAACAAGTGACCTCTCCTCCAGCAGGTGTTTTATCAGAGACAGTGCCACAAACAGGGACAAGCAATGGGTGTTGGGGAGCCCTGTCCAGGATCTCAGTCCTGGCCCCTTTCACTCACAGAGGCGAGCAATCGACCTGCTGTAGAAAGGATACGACAAAGGGAGGATCCCCAATGCCAGCTCTCCCAGGAATCTGTCCCCAAGCCCCAATGAGCCAGCAGCATGAGCTAAGCCCCTCCTCCCTGCCCCCACAGCACTGGGCTAGTTCTTCCAGCACTGACACTGTGTCCACACGCTCCATGGCCCCGGCTGGCATAGTCTTCACCCAAGTCCTCTCAGGGCCAGAGAGAAGGGACCCTGCTCCTCTAGCAAATTCCTGCATCAGGGACAGCAGGGCTCAAGGGAAAGCTCACACCCGCCCCGGCCATGCTCGCAGGGCATGCTCCCTCCTGCACTCTGGTCATCTACTGCTGTGTAATGACAAGGACACCCTCCTTGACCAAACTTTAGTTAGCTCCTCCGAGCCTTCTTGCAGCTAGACCTTGCCCTGGCCACTGTCCTTACCCTGCAGAGCCCAGTTGCAGAAGGAATCCTGCTAAGCTACTTTATGGAGAGCCTCCCCCATCCCCAGTATCTTTCTTCTCCCTCCCCACTGTGACTCCTAACCAAGTTCCTCTTCGTAAAGACCCATCCATCCGCCCTGCCTTCGGCTGTAAATCCCCACTTGTCCTGCTGTGTTTAGAGTTGAGTTCAACCTCTCTCCCCTATTGCAATAGTCTCAACCCCTTGCTGTAGTTTGGGTGTCTGTCCCCCAAGCCTCATGTTGAAATCTATTCCCAGGGCTGGAGGTGGGGCCTGGCGGGAGGTGTGTGGGTCACAGAGGCAGGTCCCCCATGAATGGCTTGGTGCTGTCCTTGTGGTGTGACGTGAGTGATGAGTAAGTTCTCCCTCTAGTCCTTCCCATGAGAGCTTGCTTGTTAAAAAGAGGCTGGCACCTTCCCCTCCTCCTGTTCCCTCTCTCACCATGTGATCTCTGCATACACCGACTCCCCTTCTGCCACGAGTGGGAGCAGCCTGAGCCCCTCACCAGATGCCCAGTCTTCCAGGAAGCAGAATTGCGAGCAAAATAAACCTTTTTTCTTGATAAATTACCCAGCCTCGGGAATTCCTTTATAGCAATGCTAACTGGACTAAGACACCTCTACCCCAATAGTCTTGAATAAAGTCTTCCTTGCCATTTTTAACAAGAGAATAACTTCTCTTTAGCAGTTTCAAGACTACCCCAAAATTTGGTTGCTAGAAACCACTATTTGGTTTTGCTCACAGCGTGGGAGGGGAGTGGGGGCAGCCCCTTTTTCGGAACCCCAGGGCATTATCTGAGGAGCGGGGCCGGGGCAGCCACTTCCAAGATGACATCTTCACTCCCGAGTCTGGCTCCTCTGGGTTTCCTGGCCTCTCCCTTCTCTTCCTGGCCTTCTCCCCACGCTTTCACCTCTCCAGCATGGTGGGTGCAGGCAATGCCTGAAGCTTCTTACATTGGGTGGCAGCTGGCACTCCTGAGTGAGCATCCCAAGAAGGCCTGGAGAAGCTGCAGAGCTTCTTATGACCTAGACCTGCAAGTCCCACATGTCACTTCTGCCACATGCATTGGCCAAGCAAGTCTCTAAGGCCAGCCCAGACTCAAGGGGAGGGAGGAACAGGCTCCATTCATACATAGCATTTACGTCGTATTAGGTGTTACAAGTAATCTAGAGATGATTGAAAGTGTGCAGGAGGATGTGTGCAGGTTATGTGCAAATACTACACCGTGTTATATCCTGGACCAGGGCATCCGCAGATTTTCATATCCTGGAGAGGTCCTGGAACTGAGGGACAACTGTGCACGGAATTCTCTGAGCTATTTTTGCAACTGTTCTGTAAATCTAAGACTATTCCAAAATTTAAAGTTTATCTAAAAAGTCAGATGTGTCTAAACCAAAACAATTTTAAGTCATTTATACAAGACATGGAATAGAAAACTGAAAAAAAGAGTCTAAGCCTAACAACACCTGGCACCTGTTACTTAGAAGAGCAGTGAAGGAGACACAAAGAGAATCAAAAGTGGGTAATGACTTTACCACATTATAATCACCTCAGAGTGGGGAGTCAGGGTTGTTTTTGTTTTTGTTTTGAGACAGAGTCTTGCTTTGTTGCCCAGGCTAAAGTGAGTGCCGTGGCATCAGCCTAGCTCACAGCAACCTCAAACTCCTGGGCTCAAGCAATCCTGCTGCCTCAGCCTCCCGAGTACCTGGGACTACAGGCATGCGCCACCATGCCTGGCTAATTTTTTCTATATATATTAGTTGGCTAATTCATTTCTTTCTATGTATAGTAGAGACGGGGTCTCTCTCTTGCTCAGGCTGGTTTCAAACTCCTGACCTTGAGCAATCCACCCCCCTCGGCCTCCCGGAGAGCTAGGATTATAGGTGTGAGCCACCGTGCCTGGCCAGGAGTCAGGGTTTTGAAATCACTGGTGACTGTGCAGACTGCACATGGAGTAATTAACTATAAAACATTAACTAGACTACGATTCAATTTAAATTTGGAGTTTCAGCTTTTGCTCCCTTTTCTTCTGGACAATCCCAATTGAACGCGTCTCTGGACTGCAGGTTGCATTAGCAATGACAGCAAAAGGAGATGGAATCGGATGTCCTCCTCCCGTGTGAGGACTGTGCTGGTGAGAGGGTGACGAATCTGGCGCATTCATTTGGGCCTGTGGAAACCACCCACCAGCAGCAGCAGCTCATCCTAGGTGAGGGGAGGCTACCTGGCACTGGGGTTTTAGAACTTTAACTCCGAAAGTGCTGGCAGGGATGAAGCAGCATCTTCCCAAGGCGGCTTCGGCTTCGCGGTGGAGATGGTACTTGGACGCTCACTTGGCCATGGCAACGGGGGCGTCATAGGCTTCCGGTCATGCTGCCATTTGAGTGGCAGCTCAGTGGGAAACCCAGATGAGCACAATGAGGCCGGCTCCTGCAGGCCAACTCCGTAATAAACGTAGCTCTTGTCCCAGGCCGAGGGCGCTGTGCAAATGGCCCTTATTTCCTGCGTCCCACTGTTTAGGTCCCCATCGCTGTCTCTTTCGATAAGCCCACACTCTTACAGGCCAAGCGGTAACAGCGCGGCTTGGGGAGCGCTTTCGACTCTGTCTTCTTAAGGAAGGATTCATAAGGAGGACAAAGGTTCCTTTCATCACATTCCAGTGAAGGCTGGAGAGGGAGGCCGGCAGGGAGAAGGTCACACATGCGGTGAGGGGTTGAGGTTTTATCCCAGGCGCGCTGGAAGTCATTGCAAGGTGGAGCCATTCAAGGACGGCGTGTGCAGGGGCATTCGGGGGATCTGTCTGGGGCCGGGCGAACGTTCAGTGGCTCTGCCACCGCCCTCACGAAGTCTAATGACATGGTAGAATAGTGGGATCAAAAGAAACAATTTCCTAAAGTGTTGATCCCCTGAAAGGGTTTTCCCCACAAGCAGCTGTTTTTAATGGGGTCCCACCATAAGATGGAATTGGTTTTTAATTCAGGAAGGGGATCTTGGAACTCTGGGAGCATTCAGGCAGCATTCGATCAATGAATGGGTGTCTGTTCGGAGCTAGCAACATGCTAGGCCCTGTGCAACATGCTAGCAACATGCCAGGCCCAGGATTTCATCAGGTCTTTCTAAGTTTCATAAACTCATGCTAAATGTAAACGGCGTAAAGAATGGTACCTACATTTTCTGCTGTATTGAGATCTTGCAGCTCTTCATGCTTCGCTGCCTCCTTCGATCATCTGTACAGTGTGTGCGTGAATGAAGAACAACTTTTTCTGCTGACATTAATGAATTTATCAAGGTCAACAGCCTGGAAAGTTGGGACATTGATAAAATTTAATTCGGGTGTCCCCCGCCCCTTCACCTTTCTATATCGTTTCCACGCTCTTGAGAATTCTAAAACCTCTCATTCTCTCTCCCTGCCCCATCCTCTCAGTAAGGAATCTAAAACTTATCCACACTGAGATACAAAGGACTAATGAAGCTCAAAGTGTGTTTCCATATGGACAAAGTTGCTTTTTTTACTTTTGGCCTCAGCTCCACTAAATTCCACTGCAGATGGTTAATATATGTTGAATAAAAGAGTAAATGAATACACTTAAGCAAAAAAATTAAATAAATAAAACAAATAAAATAAGATGTGTTGGCCAGAGCAAAAAGGGGAACTAGAGTTAGGCAGTAGCACTGCATTACTCCAAATGAGTTCATTAAGCAAGCAAAGAAAGGATATTATAAGAGCAAAAAATGTAGAGCTGGTGTGCTCTCAGAAATAAGCATTATCTGCCCCAAGGAAGATAGTTGGCAACCTGATCCCCACACGTATGTACTCACTACACTCATAGGTACTATTCATATGTACTTTATTCATTTTGCCAAGACTAGAGAGACTTTCTCATGGCCTGAGGCCAGGAGCAGCCCACAGGCTACCTGGTGTCTGAAGCCACTGGGCCAGAGGACCTCTCTAACTGGGGGGATAGGAAGTGCCATATGAAGCGACAGAATTTTGCATCCTCTGTATGTGTTGCTCTTTCCCTGAGGCCCCTGGTCTGCAGAGTCCGCTGCCATGCAAGGCGAGGACTGTCAGACTCCCCCTCCGTGGTGCCTTGGCTCAGAAACAGGGCACCACCTCACTCCATTTTCCTCTTCCATCCAATTCCACTGCCTCCTGTGTGCATTTCTTTCCAGTGATCAATACATTCTTAATTTCTTTTTCCAAAAAGGAACACTTAAAGGTCTTAAATTATTCATCTTGCACCAATTGATATTGACTCCTCAGACAATTCTTTTTGTGAGCTCCCCGCTAGACAGCACGAAGACTCTGTGCTGGATGTTATCCACCCCCACCCCCCCACACACACCTGCTTCATCTAAGCGACTCTTGCTTGGAGATGAGTTTGAAGTAGAGCTGCTTCCTTGCCCTGCAGACTTCTCTGTGGGCTGGTACTGTGTTATAGACTCTATGAAGTAAGAAGGAAGACGAAACCACGATCGACTGGGAACAATATTTCCTTAACGAAGAAGGCCCTGGTTCCACTTCGGACATTCGAAGAACGTAGCAGCTTGCTGGTACAGAACCAAGCTAACCATTTTTAGATATTTATCTTGCATTCAGCCACTTCACTGATCCTCTATCAGATGAAACTCTTTCCCAATTGAGCATCTGCTGTTTTTTCAGGTACCCAATAATATTGGCTGTAATAATTTTTTCTTCTTTTAAATAATTATGCCTCTTATTTCTATTTGATATCTAATTGCATTGCCCAGAACTTCCCGAAAGTGGTAAATAATAACCGCGATGGCAAATAGCCTTGGCTTTTTCTCCCAGTTTTAATGGCAACACTTCTGGGTTCCGCGTTTAAATTAGCTGTATTTCATAAAGTTACATATTTTATCCTAATAATTTTATCCTTCATATCCCTAGTGTTTTAAGGCTAGTCCTTAGCCCATTAGGGCAAGAGCCCTAAATTTCATAAATATATCTTCAAGATGAGATAATTTTTTTTCCTTTTTGAAAAGGATCTCTGGAAAAAGACCGTATTCACCAAGTCTCCAGGAATTCCCTGACATTTTGTCAAGACGCACAGCAGAGTCTCTGTGCAGACGGCCCAGCCTCCAGCTGTGGCTACAACTTAGCATTTTTATACAAGAAAAGTAAGTGAATTAAGCTTGTTAAAAAAAATGTTTGGATTTCACTGATGCAGATCTCCAATACATCTTTTGTTTCCCCTCGAATGTATCCCTATAATTGCAAAAATCTAGTAGAGGCAATTTCACACACTCACTCTGCTTTTAGTGAATAAAACATGCCTCCTTCCCCCTGGTGAGGAAACATTTTTTGTGTACTCTGTCAGGGTCCTCTACTTTCCTCTCTGGCTTAAATGCTTGTCTTTGCGCATCTCTATGGGTGAGTTGGGAGAAGTACATAATAAATATTTGAAATGGCTAAAAGCAGGCTTTCCCTATCAAAACAACTGTACTTGGCCACCAAAAGTGAATCCCAGAGCTTAGAAGCCTTCCCTTGTAGGCTGTATCCCCCAGACAACACTTCCAGCCTTGGCTTTGGGCTCTCCCATTACTGACTTTCACGTTTAAAAGAGTCAGAGTTTCTCCACCCGTTTCCTACAATGTTGAGTCTCCATAGCAGACAACAAATTATAAACGGAATCTACAACGATTGAATTATAATTACAGATTATAAAATCTAATTATAATTATAAATATCTTACACAATTACAAAAATAAATTATACATTGAAATCTACAAAAAGCATAAATTGAATGCCAAATACTGCAATCCTAAGTTAAAGGGTTTTTACTCTATTACTAGCTACGAAAGGATATTTGACTACCTAGCCCTCATTTCTTTTCATGCCAAAGTTGAGCATGAGTTGTACACCTGTGAAGAAATAGACACGACCAGCCCGTATTCCAACGGTGAAATGCCAGTTTGATTCTGGGTGGGAAGCCACCCCACCCAGTGGGGGCAGTGTTTTCACTGGCTGCATTTCGGCCCTGGAATTGGGCTCTAAGACAATCCTCTATATAGCTCATTCCTGTTCATTTTCCAAACGCAATAGTAAAACCATTGTGGAGAACAACTGAACATTCTACAGGTCAACCTTTGAGACCATAAATAAGTAGAAGATGACAAAAATAGATAATTCAGATAAGTAAGAATAAAATCTTTACAGCTTTTGTTTTCACAGGGCCCATGCGAACTCGTATCGAGGGACAGCGGCCGGGAGAGACAGCCTTTCTTAAGTAAGGTGGCCAGTGGGGGCTGAACGTGGTTGAATTGTAGACTCACACCGAAAGTTGGCCTTACCTATTGAGTTTTCTTTTTTGCAGTGACCTATGACCACGGGAAGGTTGCCAAAGCTACGCTGATGAAGTCACTTCTGTCTTTCCAGCGACTCCCTTCTCGGGAAGACGCTTCTTCCCCTTTGCTGCTCTGCTGCATGTCGCGTTGCAGCCCCTCCCCTCCCTAACCCTCCCGACAGGGCTTCCTGCATTCGCTCATCCGCCTGATACATCTTCTCCAGAGTCCACAGTGCCCTCAGCTCTCAAGTTACGTCCCACACGAATGTCCCCATCCTCACGAAGCTTGTGCTGGCTGTTTGCCGTTGAAAAGGATCTCTCTCCGGCTATGTTGAGAATGGACTAGAAGCGGGGGCCAGAGGAGGGGCGCACAGACACCAGTGTCTGCTGGGCCTGACTCCTCAGCCCCACCCCAGCCTGGCTCCCCATCCCCTTGTCCGTGAGGCCCCCATGTCACTGTGCGCCCGCTTCCTTCCCCTCCGGAGCCCCACCAGCCTCACTGCTTTTCACAGCACACACCGGTTTCTACCCTCGATACAGCCAGCCTGAAACAGTCACGGTTCCTCCCCAGCAGCTTCTCCGAAGGCTCCTCGGGGTGTCTCCTGTCCTACCCACACCTTGTCTGCCCCCTCGGGTGTCAGGCTCTCTCCAACAATGACTGCATGTCTGCTGTAGGTCAGATGCTGAGGGTACGAAGATGAAACGAGCCTTGGTCTCTGCCCCCCAGGAGCTCCGAATGCAACGGAGGGGGCAGGCGTGGGAACATTTCCCCCCAGGCCTATGCCACGTGCTGTGCTAAACACGTGCAGGGACGGGTTTGCGTTCCCAGGAGACGGCGTTGGACCACTCGGCCCTGACTGGGAGCTGGGGATGTCTTCCTGTTGAGCATGACTGTGTGGGGTGGGCGGTAGGACACGGGTCACACTGGCAGAGCCAGTGAACCTCCCCCACCCCCAGCAGGTCTCCTCAAGTCCCTGGCACCCATGGTCCCTGGTGGCTGCACCTCCCAATACCTTCCCAGAGCCCTGGGGATGAACCCGGAGCCCCTGACCTGCACACCTGGCCCTTCTGTCTCTAACGTGACTCCTTTTGGGGAAACACGAAATGAAGTAATAAAACTATGATAACACAACTTTTAATGAACGAATGTTCTCTTAATAGACATAGAAAACAGTGATAGGAAGTTAAACGTGGGATGCAGGAAAGGGGGCACTTCCATGCCCTTTCCCGAAGGAATGAGAAGGGAGCTCCATGTCACTGATATTAGATAACAAGTCCATGGTCACAACACTGCCGGGTGGGGACCTCTTCTCTGGCTCCAGACCCTTGAATCCAGCTTCCTACCAACCATCGCCCCTGCCTTTCCCACCGTGCCCTCAGTCGTTCACGTTAGAAGCGGAACCCAAGATCTCCTGAACGTACACCCCACTCTTGTGACTTTACGTCTCGACTTGGATAATGGGACCGCCATCCCAGTCAGCAGTCTGAGGGACGACAGCGACCCCTACTTCTGCTCCGCACAGTGAACTGGTGCTCGGGACCTCTCGACTCCCCTACAGCCCTCGGCATGCCCTCCCCTGCTTGTCATCCTGGCCCTGGGTGTTCTGTTCTGGTGTTTGGTCACCTGCGCCTCAACTACTACAAGAGCTTCCCCCTTCGGCACCTGCAGTCCAGCCCTGGACTCCCTCTCCTCCCTCCCAAAAGCAGAGCTCCCCTGGAACCTGCAGGCAGGGAGCGGATTTGGGGGCCGCTCAAGGCAGCAGGAACGCGGGGGCCAGGAGAATGATGGGCACGGAGACCCAACATAAGGGTGCGCTACTAAGATCACCTCTGCGGGCAGGTGTGGCTCGATGCCGCCCGGGACCTTCTCAGGCACATGCAGATTGCCTCGTGGAACTGTTCGCTGCAGGTGGGCCAGGAGAAGCATTCACCCACTGGCTCCACTCCTCCCTGGGTAAGGGGAGCCCTGGCCAGCAAGGGTTAAATCTTCTGCACTTCCGAGCTGGGTAGTTCGAGCTGGGCATGCCCGGCCAGTGGCTCTGGAGAGCAGCTGGAGCCGAGCCGATGTGTCAGGTGCACTCTAGAGCCGGAAGCTTCAGTGCAGGTGCACGAAAGCCACATGGAAGTGCTCGCCACCCCAGGTGAGGGGAAGGCGTGCAGAGCAAGGCACCAGGGGCATCCGGCGCCTGCTCAATCCAATACGCCCTCCTTCCAGCGTGACCTTCCAAAATATAAATCTGATTACATAACCTCCTGCTTAAAATCCTCCAGCTCACCGAGGCTCCCAGCGCAGCACCCACGCCCAGAGGAATAAAGTCTGCAGGATCTGACCACTGCCACCTCCAGACTCGTCTCCCACCTGCTCGTCCCCACCCAGGCCAGGTGAGAGCACCTGCGTGACCTGGACTGGTCATGACTCTTCTTGTTCCTCAGTGTTTGTTACTCTCTCCATCTTGACTGTTCCTCCTCTTCTCCACCAGGGTGAATTCCTACTCATCACGTAAAACTCAACCCAACCACCACTTCTGTAGAACCTTCCTGACTACTCACAGACAGCTACAGCCCCCTACTCTGTCCCTCTGACACATCATCACGAGGAAACATTACAGATGGAACAATGTGCACCACCCATCAATTTCCTTGTGTGACATGCCTGTCTGTCTTCACCATCTTACGAGACCTCCAGTGCAGGAACTACTCTGTCTTATTTTTGTATGTTCAGTTCCTTAAACAACGTTAGACTCATAGGGCATGCACTAAATATTTCTTGAAGAAGAATGGCATGAGCTAGTCACCTACAACAAACCGACCACTTTGCTAAGTATTTAATGCACCTGTCACTTAACCGCGTGGAGGAACCAAAACCTTGTCCAGATAGAGCGCACCTGACACCCTTACCGACACGTGGCGGGCAACGGGGTCACACGAACCGAGAGAGAGAAAGAGCTGAGGGTTCCGTTCCTCTACCACTTACCCTTCCCCAGAAGCTTTCTCTTCTTCTTCTTCTATTTACCCTAATTTAAAATATAGTCATGGAAAAGCAACTGCTGTACATTTTATTAGTGCAAGTTAGAATCCCCAGAAACTNTCCCCAGAAACTTGAAAATGGACATTAAACCAGGGGATTCAGAGTGAGCTGCGTTGGGAGAGGGATGGAGACTGGGCAGTGCGGTGACAGAACTTGGGTTAAAGGGACCAAGGAAGGCAGCAGCCAACAGGAGACCTTCGTGAAGGCAAGAGCATGGAAAGGAGGGCATTAAACATTAATACCGCACATTTTCAGAAACCATTTGGCAAAGAGCCACCTGGCCTGACTCCTGGAGGCGTGGCCCCCGCCACCTGCCCACCATGGCCTCTGGGAGGACCCCCGAGGACACGAGGGCTCCTGGCAACATTAGCACACCCCATGATGACCCTGTGCTCTTGTTATCTAGTGTCGACATTCAGATTTTAAAGTCCTAACTCGCTTCCAACTCTATAAGGTATTAAAATATTTAGATGAAATATTCTCTTCAAATTATGAGGAAGGGAAGAGAAAGCATATTAGAGAGAGAGAAAGAGCAATGCTAGCAAATTGAAAAATTACAGGCTATTTGAAAATTAAAAGTGTCATCCTTGGTATGTATCAATATTTTAACATGGTTCCTTTTCATTCCCTCTCTTTTAACTCCCTCTGAAAAAATGTAACCCTAAGGAGTCTGGACCTGTGTATCCATCCACTCGCCCATCTATCCAGCCAACGGACTGAGCACCTGCCGGCGGTAGGCACTGTGCTTATGGCCGAGGATAGCAAGACAAAGACACTTCCTACCACTGAAAGGCTGACAGTCCAAGACTAAAGTCCTCATAAGGTATTTTTCTTTTTCTACATCTAGTCCCTAGGGTATGTTCATTCAGCTTTTTAAATTTGATGATCTTTGATATGCTTCAATTCTTTTCATGGAAAAGTTACACAGATTAAGAATTTTTCTTCCAGTGTGTGGTCTGCACTCGTGGTCTCTACTTACCCCCATTCAACTACAAAGCCTCTCCTACCCAATTTCTGCCCCTATGACCTATTACTGACACTGCTTTTGCAAAGTGACAATGACATGGACAATTTCACTTTAAATTAAATGACCTCTTGGTGGCATTGGACATAGTTAATAACTTTCTCAATCAGACTTTCCTCCTCTCTAGAGTCTCTCTTTAGTTTTCCAGCGCTGTTTCTCTTGCTGTTTTTTTCTTGGGTTTTGGGGGTTTCATTCTCAGATCTCTTATCATATTCTAGGACCTCCTGAAAAATTTTATGCATACCCATAGCTTTATTTTCCACCATAAACTGGTGGCTTCTAAATTTCCCTAATTGAGGCCGGGCGAGGTGGCTCACGCCTGTAATGCTAGCACTCTGGGAGGCCGAGGTGGGCGGATCGCTCGAGGTCAGGAATTTGAAACCAGCCTGAGTGAGACCCCGTCTCTACTAAAAATAGAAAGAAATTAACTGACCAACTAAAAATATATATAGAAAAAATCAGCCGGGCGTGGTGGCGCATGCCTGTAGTCCCAGCTACTCGGGAGGCTGAGGCAGCAGGATTGCTTGAGCCAAGGAGTTTGAGGTTGCTGTGAGCTAGGCTGACGCCACGGCACTCACTCTAGCCTGGGCAACAGAGTGAGACTCTGTCTCAAAAAAATTAAATAAATAAATAAATAAATTTTCCTAATTGCGGTCTCTTCCCTTAATACTAATCTCATATTCCAATTTCCATAAAATACCTCCATTTGGATGTCCCATAGACATCTCCAATGTAATACACCTAAAACCCAAACACCTTCTCCCACATACCTGGTTTTCCTCTGCTATTCCTCACCTAGAAGGGCAGCTCCATTCAACCCAGTTACCCTTGTAAGAAACCTGAAAGTCATCACTGATTTGTACCTATGCTCACACCTGGGACCTCTAACATGCAAATCTGACCTTACATCACTCTTGCTTGAAACCAAAGCTTCAAACTGCCTTTCCATCTTCCTCAGTATAACATCCAACAGCAGCTCTTACTACTCTCTAGTCACACTTTCATTATAATCATATTTTATATGATCATGATAGCTCCCTCCAAAACCCATGCCCTACCATATTTCCGTCTATATTCTAACTGGATAACCTGCCCCTTTACTTTACCTGGCTAAAGCTTACACGTCCATCCAAAGCCTACTCATTTGTGCAAATCATTCAAAAGGAAGCCTTTGATGATCCTTCCCCAAGTTTGGTTAAGACTTCTCCATGCTATAATTGCAATAACTTGCAGCAGCAGCAGCAAAAATAACAAAACAACAACTAACACTTACTGGGAGCTGACTGGTCACAGTCGCTCTTAAACTTACCTGTGCAGAAGCACCACCTGGACACCAGTTACAATGCTGTTCTCCAGGGCTCGTTCATGCCAATATTCACATCATCTGATTTGGGATTAAGCTCAACAATCTACATTTTTCACAATGCACTCTAAGTGATGCTGACACAGTTGATCAGGGGACCATATTTTGAAAAACACTGAACTACTGGCTCTCCTCCAACGCACTCAATATGTTGTCACCAAATAAATATTCATAAGATAGCTTTTATAATATCAAAGCATCAGATAGTTGGCACCAAGCACGATTATGTGCTTTGCACATACCTGTCGACTAACTTAACTCCAGCGATATCGATATTATCTACAGATAAAGAAATAGAAGATTATAGATGTTAAGTTGGTCAAATTTTCAGTAAGTATGTAAATTACACCTCGATAAAGCTGTTAGAAAATGAGATCTTGCCCCTGGAGACTGGACTACAGAGTTCGTCAGAGGCAGGCCCCGGCACACAGAAGACATCCCTTCTTTCCAACCCTGTTTCCTCCGCCAGCTAAGGGCCCTGCCCTTCCTCTCGTATCAGCCTCCTAGCAGGCAAGCTTCCTGAGGACAGAGACTTTTTGCATTGTGTCTTCTTCTATCTCCCCAGAGCCTAATATAACACCTGGCACATGGTGGGCATGTCAGATATTTGTCGAATGAATGAGTTTTAAAACATGCAGACCTTTAGAATAGCATCCAGAGTGTGGATTTTGGAATCCACAAGGCCGAATGTGAATATAGATCGCTAGCGGTGTGATGGTGAGCAGCTACCAAGCGCTCTGACTTGGTGAGGAAAACATCACTGTCCTTGCAGGGTTACTGTGAGACTGGAACAAAGTAACGTCTGTAACGTACCCAGCACCCTACCTGGCACACACTGGGCACTCAATATAAATGACAGAACGAAACAGGGGGGTACCCCAAAGTGGGAAAGGATCACAGGAAAGGTTGATAAGGTGTCTTACTAGCATGAGGGAGACAAGGGTAGGCAGAAAGAGGTGCTCCGTACCGTCTATGCACATTTTAAAAACACACACACTTAAAGGACAAGCATTTCAAAGGCCACATATGCAATACATTAAATGGATGTCTGGGGGGAGTGGAATCCAAGTAAAGAGAAGGGGGACACAGAACGAGACTGGGGCTTGTGTGAGCAGTGGCTGGTGCTGCAGAGACCTGAGATGCCAAACATCCCATCCCACAGGGCCCCCCCCCCCCCCCCCCCGGCCCCCCCCCCCCCCCGCAACACACACATACACGTCTCCCTCCAGCTCACTCAAGGGCAAGCAAAGAGGGATGAAAGGCCAACCTCTCTGCCCATTCAATTTTTGTTCCCAAACTCCCTGATGCTTTGTTCCCCCATCTACCAACTGCTCAAAAAATCTACCTCCTGCTGGCTTCAATGAGCCCCAAATCCTCCACGATTCCCCAGGGCCTCAGCTGCCACAACGACTTTGCCACCAGTCCTCCTTCCCCTCTTCAAATGCCAAGATTGCTCGCCAAGGACTTATTTCTTGACAATCTGCCCAATGCCTGCCATTTCAAGAGAGCCCATCATTAGATAAAGACTTCAGGATTTACATCTTCCTACAGGACCTGTCTTGTATACAAGCATACAGTTGGATCAGTTAAGAACAGAGGGCAGAGAAGCTGACAATTTCTCTTATCAAGCTTTTGAAAATTAAATCAAAGAACAGCTCAGGACAGTGAGATCCAACAGTCTGTGTGTGTGCTGCCCACTGAGCACTTAAAACACCATGAGATCAAATTGAGATGTGTTCAGTATAAAATATATCAGATTTAAAGACAGTATAAAATATATGTTAAATATCACATAATTTTTATATTGACTGCTTTTGAAAATATATTTTGGATATATTGGCTTAAACAATTATCATGAAAATTAAATTCACTTGTATCTTTTTATTTTTTCAGTGTAGCTTCTAGAAACTTCAAAATCACATGTAAAGCTTGTATTGTATGTCTATTAAAGAGCACTGGCCTAGACTCTCCCCACCATTGTCTCTCAGTCACTACTTTGTCACAGAAAACCCTCCGAGAATGTCTGATGATCTGGTCATTTGAATAAGAGCTTCTCACTCACCCAGCATCACACTCACGTGTGCTATTCAACATCTCCAGCTTCATTTCTTTTATAATATTCCATGTCTGCTTTCAGAGGGCTAAAGTGAGTCTGAAATTTCTCGCATATTTCATATGCTCCTTTTTAAGCATGTTTATCTTAATTTTCATCATTCTGGCAACTATATCACGAGAGCAATTTAAGACTGGCTGAAGGATGATGCTTCAGTAAGTGAAGCTGAGAAATGTTTTCTCTCCTTTTCCTTGCTGACATGTCAGCTTTTCCTGGTGGTCAACCTTCCTCTAGTTTACCAACTTATACCGTGCCAACATTAAAGAACAGCTGGGCCAAAGCCAGACAAAGACATTGTAAGAAAACGATAGAAAACAATACCTCTTAGGGGTACTGGTGTGAAAGTTCTCAACAAAATATTAGCAAATTGAATTCAACAGTACATTAAAAAGATTATACACCGTGACCAAGTGGGATTTATTCTTGAAATGCAAGAGTGGTTCACATATGAAAATAAATCAGTGGGATACACCACATTAATAGAAAGAAAGAAAAAAGCCCACATGATCATTCAACCACATGTCAGAAAAACATCTGACAAAAGTCAAAACCCTTTCATGATAAAAACACTTAACAAACTAGGAATAGAAGGAAACTACCTGAACATAAAAAAGGCTATACCGTGTAAGAAAACCCTACAGCTAACACCACACTCATACAAAAGCTCTTACCCTAAGGTCAAGAACAAGAGGAGGATGCCCCCTGTCACCACTTCCATTCAACATAGTACTAGAAGTTCTAGTCAGAGTAATTAGGCAAGAAAGAAATAAAAGGCATCCAAATTGGAAAGGAAAAAGTAAAATTATCTCTGTATACAGATGACATGATCTTTTAAGTAGAAAACTTTAAAGGTTCCACAAAAAAATTATCAAAGCTAACAAATGAATTCAGCAAAATTACAGGATGCATAATCAACACAAAAAAACCAGTTGTATTTCTACAGCTAGCAATGATCAATCTGAAAAGGTAATCAGGAAAATAATTCCATTAAAATAGTATCAAAAAGAATAAAATACTTTAGAATAAGCTTAACCAAGGAGACTAAAGACTTGTACACTGATAACTACGAAACCTTGCTAACAGAAAATAAAGATGATAGATTGGAAGACAACACTGTTAATGTGCCAACACTACCCAAAGCAATCTATAGATTCATTGTAATGCCTACCAAAATCCCATGACATTGTTTTGCAGAAATAGACAGACCCATGCAAAAATTCATATGGAATCTTATGAGACCCTGAATAGCCAAAACAATCTTGAAAAAGAAAAAGAACAAAGTTAAAAGACTTTCTGATTTCAAAACTTATGACAAACTATAGTAATCAAAACAGTGTGGTATTGGAGTAAGAACAGAGACCAATGAAATAAAATGGAGACCCCAGAAATTAACCCTCACATATATGGTCGATAGATTTTCAACAAGGGTGCCAAGATCATTCAATGGAGAAAAGGACAGTCTTTTCAACAAATGGTGCCAGGAAAACTGGCAAGCTATGTACAAAAAAAACAAAGTTGGACCCTTACCTAACACTATATACAAAACTTAACTCAAAATGGATCAAAGACCTAAATGTAAGACCTAAAATTACAAAAGACTTAGGAGAAAACACAGGGCAAAGGCCCCATGACAGTGGATTTGGCAAGGATTTCTTGAAATGGCAGATACCAAAAGCACATACAACAAAAGAAAAAATCAAAATTTAACACTTTTGTGCATCAAAGGACACTATAAATAGAACAAAAAGACACAACCCATAGGAGAAAATATTTGCAAATCATACATCTAATAAGGGATTAATATCAAGAACATATAAAGAATTTCAACAACTCAACAAAAAATCCAATTCAAAAATGGTCAAAGGATTTGAATAGACATTTCTCTAAAGAAATATACAAATGGCCAATAAGCACATGAAAAGATGCTCAATGTTACTAATCATTAGGGAAATACAAATGAAAACCACAATGAGATACCACTTCACACCCTAATAAACATTAGGATGGTTATTATCAAAAAAATAGAAAATAACAAGTGTTGGCAAGGATGTGGAGAAACTGGAATCTTTGTTCATTGTTCGTGAAAATGTAAAATAGTATAGCCACTGTGGAAAATTTGATTATTCCTCCAAAAGTTAAACATATAATTAACATATGATCCAGTAATCCCACTTCTGGGTATATATCCAAAAGAAATGAAAGCAGGAACTCAAACAGATATTTGTACACCAATGTTCATAGTAGCATTATTCACAATAGCTAAAAAGTGGAAACAACCCAAGTATCCTTCAACTGAAGAAAGGATAAATAAAATGTGGCATATACACGTGATGGAATATTATCCAGCCATAAAAAGTCATGAAATTTTGATACATGCTGTAACACAGATGAACCCTGAAAAATTATGCTAAGTGAAATATACCAGACTGTATGATTTCACTTATATGAAAAAACTACAACAATCAAATTCATAGAGACAGACAGCAGAATGATGGCTACCAGCAGGAAGGCGTGAGGGTAGGGTGATGAGGAATTACTGTGATGGGATAATGAAGAATCATTCATTGGGATAATGAAGAATCCCAAGCAGAATTTGGGATAATGAAGAATCCCAAGCAGAAACTCTGTACCCATGAAACAACAATTCCTCATCACCCTACCCTCACGCCCTTCTGCTGGTAGCCATCATTCTGCTGTCTGGTGGTGATGACTGCACAACATTGTGAATACACTTAATGTCACAGAATTATATACTTAAAAATGGTAAATTTGGTGTTATATATATTTTACCACAATAATGATTAAAAAAAAAACAACAAAAAAAAAAAACCTGGGTGGAGGATTTGGGTTGCGTTCTCACAGGATAATGGTAGCTGCCCAAATGCAGAATTTCCACACATCCACCAAAACAATCATGCAAGATCAATGGAGAGGACAAATTAAGTCCCATTTGGCACACACCTCAAACATAACCAAGAGTCAAAGAATATTATAAATTTCAATTCAAATGTGACTGGGAAATTAAAGATCTGAGACCGGCAGATTTGGTTCCAGTTTCCACAGTCCACACACCAGAGCGGAGAGTCGGGAGGAGAATTCACAGAAGAGAGTGCACTGAAGGTTTGGTGGTGCCAGGACAGTCACGGGGTTCATTCCCAGAAACAGAGGATCCCTCTCTAAGTGAGGAAGACTCTCCTGTCTGAAACTGGGGAGTCAAAAAGGAAAGGGTGGTCTTGGGAAGACATTATTTTTCTAAGAGAAGGAAGCATCTCGGGAAGGGTATAGTTAATGGGAGGGAAGAAAACAGTTAAAGATAAGCATCCTACCATGACATGAGGATATAAATAAACCAGGAGACAGACAACAAAGGCACCATTTACTAAAGAATCTATACTTACTACAGCAAAGGAAGAGGAAGCTCTTGAACTAAGAAATCTAAGAAGCCATGCTAACTCTTCTATCCTTCTACGTAGGAGAACCTGCTATCACTGGTCCAGGAAAATCCAACACCAATATTCATGAATAGAAAATGAAAAACAAACAACAAAACAAATATCCATGTAAAGTTATAAGAAAACAAAAAATTACAATTAAAACTTTTCAAGAGATAAAACCCCAAAGAGAAAAGTTACAAGCAGAGGCAAACAGTAACAAAACAAAAACATGAATTAAAATATAAGTAAAAAAGCAAGTGCTGATATAATAAACAACCACTAATCATAAATATAAAAACTCGAAATAGAAATGAACAAAAATGTGGAACAACAACTTAAGAAACTGAAGCAAAAGGAAAAAAGTGTCAGAAATAAAGATTAAAATTTAAGTTTGCAAAAGGAGATATGAATAACTAAACACACAATAAGACGCATAAAGGAAAGAAAAAGCGCCAAAAAATTAAATAGAAACTAACAAAAGTGGTAAAAGAAGTAGAAGGTGATACATATAAAAGATAAACAACATCCAACATTCATAAAATTTGGGCCCCTGAAGAAGGGGCCTTCTTTCAAGAAGGAAAATAAAACAAAGGAAAAGAACTAATATTTAAAGCTACGATTCAGGCCGGGCGTGGTGGCTCAAGCCTGTAATCCTAGCACTCTGGGAGGCTGAGGCGGGTGGATTGCTCAAGGTCGGGAGTTCAAAACCAGCCTGAGTGAGACCCCGTCTCTACTAAAAATAGAAAGAAATTAATTGACCAACTAAAAATATATATAGAAAAAATTAGCCGAGCATGGTGGTGCATGCCTGTAGTCCCAGCTACTCGGGAGGCTGAGACAGTAGGATCGCTTGAGCCCAGGAGATTGAGGTTGCTGTGAGCTAGGCTGACGCCACAGCACTCACTCTAGCCTGGGCACCAAAGTGAGACTCTGTCTCAAAAAATAAAAAATAAAAATAAAAAAAATAAAGCTACGATTCAAGAAAACTTTGCTGAAATAAAGGAAGACCTGAATCCACATGTTGACTTGGGCCCTGGCGTACCTGTAAGAACTGAACTAGAGGAGTCAATACATAAGCTTGCAAAACCATTGACTTTAAAAAGAAAAGAAAAAAATTCACTGGATTTCCAGGCAAAAGACCAAGTTACTTACAAAGGAAAGAAATCAGGTTGGCTTCAGACTTCCACAAAACAAGATGATGGAACAACATTTTCAAGAAACCACAGGTAAGAAAATGTGAGCATGGTTACATGAAAACAGCTTTTGTTTGTAGAAAATCCACACTTAAAGTATTTAAGGGAGATGAGCACCATGTCAGCATCTTCCCTTCAAAGGAGTTCAGGAAAAAATACCCTTTCTACTATACTTGCAACTTTTCTGTATGGTCAAGATTGTTTTAAAATTTAAAAAAACAGCAGAGAAAACCCTGAGAAAGAAGAGTGATGAGGCAGAGCTTGCTCTACCAGGTAGCTTTGATAAATGTATACAAAGTACGGGTTTAGTAGAGGAGCAGACAGATACACTAATGCCACAGAAGAGAATCCAGAACTATGAAAATTGCTGATTTGACATCTCAAATCATTGACAAGAAGATGAACTGATTAATAAATGACTCAAACAACCAGACAGCCATTTGGGAAACAGATAGATTTGGACCCATACCTTTTTCTATATACTAGAACAAATTCCAAATGGATCAAACAGTCAAGTATAAAAAATTAAACCATATAACGTACTAGAAGAACATGGGTAGGCCTTCCTCTCCACCCGCAGCCCCCAGCGCCAGCCCTCGACTGCCACCCCCCAGGGAGAGGGCAGAGGACTGGCTGCCCAGACTGCGGGTCCCAGGGCTGCCTGGGGCGGGCGGATCCCTGGAAGCCCCACCAACTGCCTCCCAGAGTAAGATGGGGAAGGAGGCTGCCTCCAAGCAGGCCACCAGGTGAGCGCCAGGACACGTAGGGACCCAGGTTAGGATCCAAGTATATCGTCCTCACTGGCAGCTGGGGCGCCCGGGGAAGGATTCCTGCCCCAGGTCCTGTCCAGGGGCAGGTCCCCAGGTGTCCCCTAACTACAGCGAGCCTTCCCAGGCCCTGCCTCGGCTGGAGGCTCCTTTACACCCAGAGTTACACAAACACACGTTAGAAAGCCCCAGATTGCACTGAAAGCACTTAGCTTTGAAAACGGGCCTTCCTATGCCCACGACCGTCCACCCCTCCTCTCCATGACGGCGGAGGAGGGGTGTCCTTAAATACCCTTCAAATAAATACCCTCCAAATACCACCGTTAAATACCCTTCAAAATGCTCCAGACCAACACAAGTGCCCAGCAGCCGGGGAAAGGCCAGGCCACTATTTGCCCTTGATGAGTTAGTTTCCTTCTTCTGGCTGGCAGTCCCCTTGCACAATCTGTGCATCCAACATCTTAGAGGGGCGTTTCTTGATTTAGCAGCTTGGGCACATCATGTGTTTAGCTGTGGCCGCTCCTCTCAATTTAAATTTTGTTCTTCTAAGTTATTTTTGCAACGTTCGGTAATATTTTTTACCGCTCTAGATCTCGTTCCTTCAACTTTAGACAGCATCTATTTACTCTATATTTTGAAAGACTGAAATATTTCGAATCTAGTTTTAAAATAAATAACATTTTAAATGTTCCAGTAATACACAAGAGTAAGACAATTAGAACACACAGAGCTTTGCGTGAAAAACAAGTCCTATAAACAACAGCTGCCTCTCAATCCTTCCACCCAGCCAATTAAAATTTATTGTCATTAAATTATTTTCTTTTTCTGTTTTCCTTTTTCTTTTCTTTTCTTTTTTTTTTTTTTTTTTTGAGAGGAGTTCTCTCTAAATTGCCTGAGCTAGTCTTGAACTCCTAGCCTCAAGTTCCTCTAGCACTTGGCCTCCCAAAGTGCTGGGATTACAGGTGTGAGCCACCATGCCCAACCTTAAATTACTTTTCAAAAATGGCAAAATTGACTTGTGATCACTGGCACATCGTTTGTAACTTTTTCTGCTTTTTATTCCTTTGGTATTTACTTCCAAATCTTTAAAGCAAATTTTTTGATTTCTTATTTTATCAACTTTTACACAATGTGGCCATCAGTCCTTTGCTAAAATTAGGAGGCAATTTTTTTTTTTATCATCTCCACAGTTTCTGTCCTCCCTATATAATCACTTCCCTATATAATGATGGCATTACTTTTAACTTCTTTTTGGCTACTTTTCTAACACAAAATAATTTTTTTAAAAAAATTTGTATATTTTTTTTTAAGAGGGGGGAGAGGGGCTTGCTGTGTTGCCCAGGCTGGACTCAAACTCCTGGGCTCAAGGGATCCTCCTGCTTCAGCCTCCTGAGTAGCTGGGACTATAGGTGCCTGCCCCCGTGCCAGCTAAACTTGAATTACTTGTTGCATTAGATATGCACAGGCCTTCTTATAAGGCCTGGCTGAGGAGCCTGCTCATAAAGGTATATGTTAAAAATATATGTCGCTCACATCTGTAGTCCCAGTGCTTTGGGAGGTAGAGGCAGGAGGATCCCTTGAGCCCAGGAGTTCTAGACTACAGTGAGCTATGATCTCACCACTGCACTCCAGCCTGGGTGACAGAGGAAGACCCTGTCTCTAAATAAATAAAAAATAAAATAAGATTTCTGTATTTAAATATTAATTATTTTATCCAAATTATACATATGGCTTTCAAATAGAAAAAAAAATAACATGGGTGAATCCTTTATAATCTAGAATTGGAGAGGTCTAATTATGACTCAAAACAAGAAGCAATGCAATATTTAAAAAATTCAACCTCCTAAAAATAAAACTCTTCTGCATGGCAAAAAGTGTAAGAAGCAAATGACAAACTGAAAGAATATTATTTGCACATTATATCATAGAGAAAGGATTAACTTCCTTAAAAACACAAAAAAGATCTTAAGAAAAAATAACCCTACCTGTTAGGAAAAATGGGCAAAAGACAGGAATAGACGATTCACAGAAAAAGTACAAATAACCTTAAATATGTGGAAAAAAAATTGATGTCTTATCCATCAATGCTACAGTATCTTTACCATGCCTAACAAAATATTTACACGCATGCACACACACACACATTCTGAACTATTTGGCTAAAATGGCATGTTTGAAATCTGTCTTAATAAATTCCAACAACAACAATGTGGGGACTATCAATAAAATATGACTGACAAAATGTATCAATGACTGACTCTGGGTGGATACACGAAGGCTTATTATACTATCCTTATATTTGTGAACATTTGGATATTGGCATAGTAAGGGCTTTAAATGAAGGGAACTAGGTGAATAAACCTATTTAATAAAATTCACTCAATGGAGTACTATGCAGCCATAAATAAGGAATGAGCAAGCTCTAGTAACCTACAAGATTCATTCAGTAAAAAAAGCAAGCCATATTGTATGTTATACACATATTGAATATGCACATATATTTGCAAAAAGAAACACTGGAAGGGTAAATGAGAAAGTAATACATATGGCTGGCTACCTGTGTGGGGAGGATGGAGGCATAGTGGGAAGAAACAGCGTGGAAGGGAAGATAACAAAAGCAAGACTTCTGTGTATTCCTTCTTACGCCACTCTGAATTTTGAACTGTGTAACTGTTTTACCTATTTAAAAATGCATTGAATCAAAAAGGAAAGAATAAGTAAATCCTGAAATGAAAACAAAATACCTCAGTTGGATATCAAATTACTAATGCAAACAAATACTTTCAAGTGACTTTTGAATACAGTATTCTGTACATATATAAAAACATAAACAGAACTGTAAAGAAATTTTAAATTTTACTCAGTATTTCTATTAGTAGTAGTAATACAGATTATAATTTTTAAAACTATATTTTGTACATTGTAGAACAAAGTAAAAAAATGTCAATATTTCATACTAAGAAACCAGGATTTTCAGTATGAGGGGAAAGAGATACCCTTCAAAGAAGAATACACTGTGGTAATAATTTGAATTAATATTATTTGAAGTCATGATTTTAAAAAATACATTTCCTAGCTCTGTCCACGGAAACAGCTAGAATCAATGACTCCCCAGTAACAATGAGCACATCTATTACCCAGTTTGGTTTCGAAATATTGTTCCTCACTAAAAGGAACAGAGGTTCCTTGGAGAGATGGTCGATTCCAAAACCGGGCAGGAAGAGCACAAGATAAGCCTGAAACATCAGAAAACAGGGATGGGTTCAAAACTAATAGGGGCACATCAAAAACATATGGAAAGAATTGAAGGGGCTAAAAACAATCTGAGTAAAAATAACACCTATGGTAATTGATTAGGAAAATCCATGTCCCTATAGAAAGAGGGAAAACTAGTTTTTGGAGGTGACTATTACAACTCATTCCTCTGAGAATTGGTGATGAAAGGGGAAGAATTAAACATTTATCATGCCTTTTTTTCAGGGGAATTTTCCCAACTGATGAGTGAAAGCACTTCTTTTAAAAAAAAATGCCAGCAAATGTAAAAAAGGAAGACAAAATTAGAAAATCAGCATTTTGCAACACCCAATGAATTAACTGATTAAGGCAAGTATCATTATGGGTTGTTAGGGAAAGGGATATTCAATTTGATGACAAAATATCACTCCATAGAGCATTTGCTAAGTGCAAAGGGGAAAAAATGTACCTTTACAATGGGAAGATAACAAAATGACTGAATTAAGCATCACTAACAGAGGAATAACCTGAATTATACATTCCTGAAGTAATTCACTGTGAAGTACACAGCATCTTTCTTAAAATGCTTAATCTGAATCTCTTCTAGTGCCTACTTGACATCAGGTACAACAGAGAAACAAGTTAAAACTACACAAGGAAACAATTACAAATGCAGAAAGTGGGCTATCCCTACAACTGCTCTAGTTTAAAAAGTCAATACACAAGGGAAGAGGTGAGGGGACTGACCTACAAAGAGACTGAGGAGCTATAACCAAGTGCATTGCATGGACCTCCACTGGATGTGAGTGCAAAATGGCAGGCTAAAGACTTTTGGGGACAATGGAAGGACTGAACTTCTTTGCACATGATTTCCTCACTCAGGACGGGCTGGGTTATGCCACAGTAACAAAGAGCCTAAAATCTCAGTGGCTTAAAACAAAGGTTTATTTCTCACTCCGACTAGTACAGCCATGTTTCAGAAGTGTGATGCTCCCTAACCAGTCGGTCTTTGTACACGAGTAATTCTGCATGTCTTTAGAACAAGAGAGATGTTTACCGATCATGGTGGGTGGTTCAGGGCAGTGTTTCACAAAGTGTGAATCCCTGACCATTTGCATCACAGTCTCCAAAATATTACTAAATGCAAATGCTTTTAATTCCAGGGTCCCAGCCCATGCCTGCTGAATCTGAAACTTAAGAGTAGGTTTTCAGAATCTACTACTAGCTTCTGAAAGTTGATTTCAATTAAGCATTCCACTATTTTATAAAAGTTGCTGTGCAAAAGCATGTTTAACTTTCCTAAAAATAACTGCAGTAGCAATAATATTGTTTATTAAAATGGCAGGGATTCGTATTTTGTATTTTCTTATAAGGTCTCAAGTACTGGTTTTAAAAAAAAGGAAAAAAGGGGTTGGGGTTAAAAAAAGATATCAAGTACAAAGGTACATATACTCTTTTTTTGAGATAATTATTCTACATTCTAAGCTTTATTTTGGGGAAAAGTTCCTAAAGCTTACAGTTATATGTATATTTAAATAGGCTCATTTTCTTTAATCAAGGAATGTTAATATCCCCTGGACATCTACATAGAAAAGTCAACAAAATAACTAAAACTCAGCTAATGAATATCTATTAAGTTCGCAACTATTCTGTATAGTTTTGGAGATGATAAGCATTTAATCCAACTTAGAATGCCAACTGGAAATTTTTCAGTACTCTAAAGCTGACCTTCTACAAAAAAATTTTCATAAAAGCCTAGACTGACACCCCTTCTCACTCCCAGCTCTGCTATTCCACCAAATAAATGGAATTTTTAAAAAAGTGTTCCCTGAGCTACTTCTAGTCTAGCTGACTTGTTCAATACACTCCCGACAAAATTATCCTCTTTGCGGCCAGTCATTTTCTTCCTCATATTTACTTACATTCAGATCTGCCTTTGGAGAGACATTCCACCTTGAACGGATATACTCACTGGACCCTGACTGCCACTGACATGTTGGCAAGCTGTGAACTAAAATAAAATCATAAGGCTCGCCCCCACCGGAGGACTGAATGGACCCCCTCTTGGCCAAGATGATATCCTAAAATTAAACTGTCTGCCACACAGGTCAGACCTGTCTCACCATGCCCTCTTCCCTTCTTGGAGATATCCTTTGTAACCCATTAACAGACCTAAGGGTATGCAAGACAAACCTGCAGGTCCTCAGTTTACACAACAAATATATGTCAGGTGGCTTGTCTGTGATTAACAGACCTCCTTATCTAAAACATTCCAAGCCTTTAGACAAAGTTTTAACCAATTACAAGTCAAAGAATCTTTAAATGCACCTATAACCTGCAAGCCTCCTGCCCCCCATGGCCCACCTTTTCAGGCCAATGCAATGTATGCCTCCCACGTATTGATTTACAACTTTACCTGTAACCCCTGACTCCCTGAAATGTATGAAACCAAACTGTAACCCAACCACAGCGAGTCTACTTGCTCAAGACTTCTTAGGTGTGGCTCTGGGTCATGGACCTCAAATTTGGCTCAGAATAAATCTCTTTAAAATTATTTTACAGAGTTTGGCTTCTTTTCCATTGACAAAGCACATAATAAAATACTGATTGTAACATCAGCAAGTGACAGGAGCAAAAAAAGGAAAATTTAATGACATTATTAACTATATGTGCTGTGTCTTTTAGCCCACCAAGCCTATTTTAAATATTTTAGAAATTATGTTGTAACAGGTATTATTTATCAACAATCTTTTGGAAAAAGAACAGCTCAACTCTTATACTGTTATGTTAGTGTAATATGCAGGTCCACTTGCCTAGGTGAGAAAAATTTAAAAACAACCACAACTTGATCCCATTTGTTTTTTCTAAAAGAAAAACATTCAAAGTAAAACATGAACATTTAATTACCTTTAAATAATATATGAAATAATTTACATGCTATACATTCCCAAACACCATGAACATAAATCCAATTTTATAAGACATATACACAATCTGCTTTTTGCCAACATATATTCTGTAGGTCACTTAGGATGTTAACTGATTTCTCAGTCCATGTATTAGCATATAAACACACATACATATGCCTAGAGTTGAAGATTAAGATAATAAACCAAAGAGTTGAATACAAGAAGTCTGCCATGGAAGATTCTAAAACCACAATCAATGACTAGAACACCAAGGCACAAAAGCTTCTCTTTGTGGTCACAGAGATTAAGTTTCATTCCCAGTGCTTAAATATGGAAATAGGATTGGTTAATCAACATACTGTATTTTATGGTGCATTTCTGTTACCATTTAAAAACAAGCATTTTTCTTATGACATAATGTATTACAGAAAAGCATTAGAAAAATAAACAGGATTAGATACGGTCTCATACAATAAAGCTTTTTTTTTAATTTGAAAAAAATATTTATGTTTAAAATTAATATAAGATATAATAGAGAAAAGCATGAGGGATCCTATGCAGATTTCCTAGTTCCCCTGAATCGTACCTCATGCCACCATGTTACTTAAATTTTCAATTTTAAAGCCAGCTGAGTGATACTGTCAATTGCAAGTGATATATATACATATATAGTAACTTAAAGATGTGTACTAGTGCACAGAATAAACAGTTAATACAACATGGCAAATGAAATCCTTCCCAGAGTTTAAGTTGCTTTTGTTAAACATTAACTTTGTACTAGGCTCTCCTTAATTTTCCTTTTTTTCTTCTTACTTAACAGTTTACCCAAAAGTTTTTGGGTAAACTAAAAGTTAGATATTCAAGGAATAGCAATTCATTAAGGGATAAGGCAGTTTAAAAATATACATATATATGTAGTATTCATTGTTTCTAGGAACAGTTTTAGACCTTTAGTTCTTTAAACTTACATAAATATCACAGGAATAAAGCCAACCACAAAATAAAAATTAATGGAATGCAGCAATACATATATAAAAGATAGTAAAATGTGCTTATACATAAGAAATCAATAATCTCAGCTATAAAGAATAAATCATCAAATGTAGCACTAAAACAAATTCAATCAGAATGAAACCCTAGACCCGGTTCCATCAATCTTGAATATGGAAGTGGGGCTGGCTAACCATGAACTAGATAGTGTGCCTCTGCAACTGTTCATGTGGGAGTCTAGCATAGCATGCAACTCCTGCAGTAACGAGAGTGCATATCTTTACAAACAAGACTGACCAAAAGAAAAACAAAACAAAACCTTGTCGTAGGCTGTAAAACTTAAGGGTAAAAAATAAACTAGAATTTAAGGCTTTCTTAGAAATATTTTTTATGGCACTTCAACATTAAACATCATTAAAAGGCAAAATATGTAAATATTCATAGTTACAGTTACATAACTGAAAGTACATGCCATGTCAATTATTAAGGAACCATTCTGTAAAGTTTTATTTTCTCTAAGTTAAATTATACTTAAGGAGGCTATTGGTGTTTGGCTGCAATTAACATATAAATCATATAGAAATGTCAATTCACTAGTATATAGTGCAAATTGTTTTGAATAAATCCACCAAATACCATTCATTTCTTATAGAACTGAATGTCATTCCTTGCTAGAAATGCAATTAAGCTGACATTTCTCTCACAAGAGCAGTTATTATCCTTTCTTCAACTATTAGCCTACTATTAAACCCTAGGATCATTATTAGACAGATTCCTTTTGGTCATGCGCATAGACCATCTTCACAATAATCCATTTCTTGCATTACAGTCAGTCCAGAAAACACTCCACGAATCTAACAAGTCATTCTTGCCACTCCATACTCTAAGCTGACCACAGCAGGCTCTGGTTTGGAAAACTCTTCTGCATATTCACTGTACCGATTATCTGCTGGGCTGCTGCCCTCTATAGTTCGAAGAGCATCATTCACAGGTAGCAGTGTCTGCTCTTTAAAACACAGGGAAGTTTTGAGGGTAGGTGATTCTGGACAAACAGAATGTAACAATTCCTTGGTGAGGACGCCATCTGTTTGCTTATTTTTGCGTTGCTTAATTTTCTAGAACAAATACAAATTTGAAAAACAATCACTAATCACACATAACATGTGTTAAATGAAAAAAGACATGCTTTTGCAAATGTTCTCTCTCATATAATGCAAAATCTCAAAAAATTCATTCAATCTAATGCACATGACATGTTGAAAATCCTAATTGTTTATAATTTTTGCAGTGGAAAATGATTATTTTTTATATTTATTAAACAAATAATCCAGTCAGACTTGACTACAGAAGATCACTAGGCCTTCACATTTGAAAAGGACATACATTACCTAGAAATTATAACAAGTAAAATTTTATAATAAAAAAGTATATGAAACATTCACCCTGAAATCACAACTATATAACAATCACAAACTTATTTAGTTAAAGGTCTTATCTTATTGACCATAGAGATTTTCTTACATGGTTTTCCTATAATGGTTTGTTAGGTGAAAATAACAGGCTTTAGAACACAATAGAATTTTCTTTCTTTTTTTTTAACAGAATAAATTTAAAAAGCATTCTTGGGCAGAGTATTATATTCTCCAAATTCATGGACTGATCTCCGGATAATCTTGTGTTACACTTTGGGCTTGCCTCTCTTTAATTGAGTCAAGCAAGCATTACTTCTTTATGAGATAGGTAACTAAGACATAGAGGACTAAGGGACAATCCTGCCTGAGAGGCAGACAAGACAGTCTTACTGAGTAATAACTGTCTAGGATTTTAAAAATACATACGTACTTACTGATCCTTTTTGCTTATATATGATGGCACAGAAAAGATTATAGGAAAGTCTTAGGGTGGAGAGGGAGTTCTTAAACAAGACACACACAAAAAGCATAAAGCAAAGATTTATCAAAATTTGTCTACATGAAATTTCAAAACATCTATATAAAGCATACCATAAATACAGTGGTAAAGACAAGAATAGGCTGGACAAAGCCATTTGCAACATATATATAGCTAACAAAGAATTGGTGTCTGGTATATAAAGAACTCTTACAAATCAGTAAGAAAGAGACAAATGCGCCAACAGAAAAATGAGCAAAGGTCTGAAACAGTCCATTCACAGAAAAGGAAAATCATTGGTGAACAAACATATGGAAAGTCACTCATCTTCATTTGTAATCATGGAAGTCCAAAACTGAAAACAATTTCAATACTGAATGGACAGACGGTGATATATTTATATAATAGAAAGTTATATAATAGTTATTAACAAAGTAGGTGAATTACAGCTGCATGTATCAATGTTGAGAAATTTCAATACAATGTTGAACAAAATAAAGCATATAAACAGTAAGACAACTTTTATATAGTTTTAAAACAGGCAGTTTCTTAAGCTGGATGTATCCATTGTTTATTGCCCTTTATTTCTCATACAAATACTACAGTCTTTGGTATGTTTTCAATATATAATAAAAGTAATATTTTAGATCAATAAAAACAGTATGGTAAATTAGTAGTATTTGTGGACACAAACATATGCAGAAGTATAATACATACATAAGAATAAGTAACACCAAATTCAGCACAGTGAATCTGCCTACCTCAAAATGGATGGGGGAAGACCAGATAAGAGTATGCAGGGCCTTCGAATATATTTATTACAATGTTTTATGTCTTAAAAATAAGAAAGACCTTGAGCACATATGATAAATGTTAAAATCTCACAAAGGTGGCCGGGCGCGGTGGCTCAAGCCTGTAATCCTAGCTCTCTGGGAGGCCGAGGTGGGCGGATCATTTGAGCTCAGGAGTTCGAGACCAGCCTGAGCAAGAGCGAGACCCCATCTCTACTATAAATAGAAAGAAATTAATTGGCCAACTAAAATATATATAGAAAAAAAATTAGCCGGGCATGGTGGCACATGCCTGTAGTCCCAGCTACTTGGGAGGCTGAGGCAGCAGGATCACTTGAGCCCAGGAGTTTGAGGTTGCTGTGAGCTAGGCTGACACCATGGCACTCACTCTAGCCTGGGCAATAAAGTGAAACTCTGTCTCAAAAAAAAAAAAAAAAAAAAAAAAATCTCACAAAGGTACATGGCAGATACACAGGTATTTAATATGTTTATCTCTACACTATGCTACATACTTCAAGTATTTTAATACATTCTAAAATATAGAGAAAGCAATTCAAACTATTCAAAGTAGAGTAAACCTGACTTTGAAACAACTATGGGAAGCTATTAGTTTAATAGCAAATTAAACTAACTTAATATTCCATATTTTACATTAGATAGTTGAGAATACTTACAGATTCTAGATCTTGAATATCTTTCTGTAACTGTTTATTTTGCTCATTCATATTCATAATTATATTAAATACAGACTGCCTAGGATGCAATGTTCGATCAAATTGGTGGTACATATTTCTCCAAAACCTTTATGACAAAAAAAAAGTTTCAGTAAAATTGCATTGAAAAAAATTCGAATATAAATACTTCAATGAGGCCAACTTACTTAAAATTGAAAGATACTGTATTTGGCTCCAAAACTGTAAATCTCTGAGATTTGGAACTATAGAGAGGGTTTAAGTACTTCTTCTGGTCTTCCAAAAGAAATGGCCACAGAGAGTACGTCTTCTCCTTCAACCTTAATGCAATGAGAAAAACATAAAAATCTCTCCTATAGATGCAAAGAATTAATGCTAATATTCATTTTTATAAATCGGGCAATTACTTCCAAAGTAGATTTAAGTTTTAGTTTTTTCTTCTATTCACAGTCTAACCTCTTGTCTCAGAATTCTGTATTCTCTTTTCTCCTTCTCCATTCATAATTATGTAATAAATAAAACGACATTTCTTGAACACGGATATATACTATTGTCTCTCACAAATATACATTTTAAGGGATTCCTCTCAACTTATACAATTTCAAAAACTTGGTCTCTGATCCACCTATTTCAAATCAACACACACACAGAATAAGACACTAATGTAGCTCTCTGGCTTTATTCTCTTAACCCCTATCTGGGCTGTAGTGGCAAGAATTATGGAGCAGGAACACATAAATATGAGTGGGTACAAAAAGGGAAACAGGCAAACTCAGATGTTTTAATGCCAATTATACTGCAAAGCTAAGAGTAGGTGGGTAAAGGGCAGAATGGTTATAGATAGTACATTTACCAATAACAAGACACAGATAGGGATCCATGAGGAAAGTGGAAAATCTTCTCATTTTACCATGATCCCTAAGATGACCCATAGGTGTGTTCTTAAAGAACTACTAGGAAATACCCACTTTTATTTCCATCTTCCCACTTCTGAGAATGTTGGACCCTAATTAAGATAAACACTTTCCCTAAAATAGCTCTGTACTCCCAGAAAAGTCACCTGCTCCAAATTATTAATATAATGAACTATTGTGAAATACTGTAGCAAACAGCTGACGACTTAATGTTCTTAGATTTGTTCATCTCTGCCATATTCTATTTACTTGTTCTTTCCCGTACATGTCTTTAGAATTTTCCACATGCTCTCAGTTCTGCCATCAACTCTGTTTGGAGTATGAGCATCTGATTATCTTCAAACTACTACAAGATTTACTTCTCTAATATGTCCCTAGAATGTTCAAGAATATCTAATAGCTCTTTACCACCTACTGTAAGAAATCTAAACACAGAAGCCCAACCTAAAATATATATATATAGGACCTCTCAGCATTACTCTAGAAATCTCCCTTGCATCAAAATTTAAGCCACAAACCCCTATCCCTAAAGATTGATTAGGAAATAACAGGTGAACGAGGGATAGACACACTGCAGCCAACATAGGTAGATTTATTTTCCCCAAAAAACTGTTTAGAAATGTGAAGAGAGATGTAAGGCTCCATCTTACCTTAAAACAAACCAACAGTTTTAAGTCTTTTACCACATTTTAAAACTAGTGACCAATACTTTCTAGGAAATGAAATAATGCAAAGATTTCTCTGTCCTAAAATATATAAGCAGACTGAAAGGAGCATGAGGGGAGCTTCTATGATGCTGGCAACATTTCTTGTTCTGGGTGCTGGTTACACAGGTGCGTGAGTTTAGCAAGATTTACTGAGCTTCGCACTTATGATGCATGTCCCTTTCTGAATGTATGCTATACTTCAAGACACATTTAAAAATGTATTTTTCACAGTAAAAACAGGGTATAAAAGAAAAAAAATGTATTTTTGCTATTACCTTGAGAGGTGAGGGACATTAGGAGTATTCTTAGCTTCAGAAATATAGATAATAAAACCTTTACAATAAAATTCAGTTCTATTTCATATTGTCAAGATATTTTATTATGTTCAGTCATGACTTATGTTAGACCTCACCTAAGTAAGGGAAAAAAGAGCCTATTTTAACCAAATCATCTTACTTGAGTTCTTCTCTTTCCTTCTGGCAATTTCCAAGAAAGTTTCCAAATTGGCATGAATGAATATGTTCATGGATCTGAAGAAGAAATTCTTCATTGAATTCAAAGGCTTGTGGAAACTGTTCTGTCAAATGCCACACACATTCCAAGAACTGAGTAAACACTGGTGAGACTTCCTTTGGGTCACCATCCAAATGGCCACACCTAACCCCCCCAGAAAGTACAAGCTTTTAAAAATGCCTCTGAAAGAAGTTCATTATTCAGGTATTATTAAACTTAAACATACATACAAAAAATAATCCTAAAACACTGTTACATTACCACAAAAAAACTATAATTTTTTTAAATTGAAACTACTTATGAGTTGTTTAACCACAATTTTAAAGGATCTGTTACCTTCTAAACGCTATAATCCAATCAAAAACAAAGATAATAAATAGCCGTGAAAATTACAAAGGTATTAGAATTGAAAGAAAGGCAAAAAAATTAAATCAGTCTTCATATGAAATACAATAAAAAACCATAGCACTATTGCCTCCCATCACACATGCAAGTTCATAAAGAACAGAAGCATTTTGGCACTCTTAGCTAGTTTACTCATTTTACAAAATATAAAAATGTATAACTGTGACTTACCTCTCTGAAAATTTATGTCCAAAAGAGATCCAATCTTTTTCTATTAAAACCTTAATGAGAAAAAGTAAAATCCACTTTATAACTACTTTCAATTTTTTTGTTTAGAATAGATTAAATCCTATTAGCTTAAAAACAGCATTTACTATATACACTTTTAATTTACAGTTGTGAACAAAACAAAACAAAAAAAACTACAGCCAAACAACTTGGATTGGAGATGGCATTAAAAAAGAGTAAATATATATAAAAAGAAATAGTCTTAAATTTGTGACTTAAATTATTTTGGTTAAATTTATCAAATTTTAAGTGAAAAATACACATTATAAAGTAGTATTACATGTAAATTTTTGTACATATGAAGATGATATATCATAGAAAAAAGTAAGGAAAATGTAAACCAAATGCTAAACAAAGGTTAACCCTGGGTGGTGGACTGGGGTGAATGTTTTAAACCTTTTGGCTTACTTGTACGTTACTTATTTAATACTTTTGTCAAGAAAAAAAATGAATGATAAAAAGACCAATGAAAACAGTAGTTTATATTCAAATTCAAATGTTAGGATTTATCCTCTTAAATGGACTTTCTTTATCTGTATTCCTGTCACAACTTCTCTACTTACCAAATCCACTAAAATAATAGATTCCTAACTTTTTCAGTCTAATCTAAACATATCTTCTTAGTTTGTAATTTAATATACTTTGTAATTTCATTATATAATCACCAAACATATTCTTTTCAAAGCATTAAAATTCCCAGTTTCAGCTTCTCTGGTTTTGTCTTAAACCTCCCTGACGTCGGGAGAAGGCTCTATACCACAATGGCTAAGGATGCAAGTTCTGGAGTGCACGCATAGGCTCAACTCCTGGCTTCACAGGTCTATACTTCTGTGACCTTGGGCAAGTGATCTTTGGGCTGGAGCCACAGATTTTATTCTGGGCTCTCTGCCATTCTTCCACACAACCATCTAAAACTTAACTCAATTTATCTTTCTTACTGATCCACTGCTTATTTCAGTGAAGAACAGGACAGCAGCACCATCCACCCTAGCAACTAATTCAGAAACCTGGAAATCACCCGAGAGGACTCCCTCTCTTTGACCCCACATCCAACCCATGACCAATTCTTACGGAATCTGCTTTCTTAACCTCCCTAGAACCCATCACCTCCTCCTCCACTTGTGTTACCACCTTCATTCTGGCCCTCTTTTCTCTCTCGAGTTACTGCAACAGGTTCTACACTGGCCTCTTAGCCTCCGATTCCCACTCTAAGACATCTTCAAGACACCAAACAATCTTTTTAAAAAGCAGATCTAATCAAACCACTGTTTCCTTTGTTTAAAGCTCTTTACTCTGGGAGGCCGAGGCGTGAGGACTGCTCAAGGTCAGGAGTTTGAAACCAGTCTGAGCAAGAGCAAGACCCCGTCTCTACTAAAAATAGAAAGAAGTTAATTGGCCAACTAAAAATATATAGGAAAAAATTAGCCGGACATGGTGGCGCATGCCTGTAGTCCCAGCTACTTGGGAGGCTGAGGCAGAAGGAATGCTTGAGCCCAGGAGTTTGAGGTTGCTATGAGCTAGGCTGACACCACGGCACTCTAGCCCAGGCAATAGAGTGAAACTGCCTCAAAAAAAAAAAAAAGAAAAAAAAGCTCTTTAATGGCTCTCACTAGTAGCCAAAAAGGGTGAAGTCCAATTCAAGCCTTATTCCTCAGTGCACCGCCCCCCAACTATATTCGTCTGCACCCAAGCTCTCTACTCTGACACTCACCCTGGACTTCATCCATCACACATTATCTGCAGGCCCCTAAGGAGGCTATACTTTAGTTCATGCTGTTTCTGTTGCCTGGGAAGCTCTAACATAGTCCATGGCCATTTATTACATTATTTCATTTGCATGATAATATACAAATAAAGCCAAACATGATAATATACAAATAAAGCGTGCACTTATCTTACATGCTCAAGGTAAGCTGAATGTTATTTTCTTACTAGCAGCACTCCCATTTGGCCTGCCCCAGATTTAATACATTAGCAGCACAAAATAATGCTGCTGAAAAGGGACTAGTAATTTTAAATCTTCCCTTGCTTTAAAATGGCACTGTATTCAATAATTCTAAACTAATGAAAACTTTCTAATACCTCTGTTTACTTTACTTGCCACGAGTTAAGATGTAAATTTTGAAAACATAAGTTAATCTGATATGTTTAAAAGCAAACAAACAAAAAACAGGTGATTTATCTTCACAAAGCAGAAAATCTGTTCAACTAAAAATTTAATCTTCAGATATAAAACATACCTAACATGTTATTACACTTAACAAAGGTGTTTTAAATAGAAAGTTTCCTCCAGAATATAATTTTTAAGTACTCCTATTTGTGCCTTGTTTATTATTTATATTTACTAGATAAAAATGAGAAAATATTGAATATTCACATTGTACCATTTTAGGAAAAAGAAAAACTTTAAATCTAAAGTTTTCTAACTCGAGGTTTCCCAACCTCAGCAGCAGTGACATTACGGGCCAGATGATTCTTTGCTGTGTGCTGCCCTGTGCACTACAGGATGCTGAACAATATCCCAGTCCTCCACCAGCTCACCATTCCTGTTAGTGCAAACCTGTCTCCTAGCATTGTCAAATGTCCTCTGGGGGGTCAAAGTTATTTCTACTTAAGAACCACTGGTTTAACTGAATAAATCCTTACCATGAATCCTTTGATTGTCCTATAGTAGGAATCCAATAAAAGAGAACCAAGGGAACAAACCTGGGAAGTCCTATCCCAACCATCAGAACAATGTACCAACACACTTGCATTTTCAACAATTATTGCCTGAAAAGAAAGATCACATACTTAGTTAGGTTCTAGCAGAATATCTTTTAGGTAAATCAATAAGTCTACCTACTCAAAAATCATACTAGGAGGCATTGCATTAAAAAGAAGAGCTATGCCTGCAATGATAATGTCATGGCATAATCTCCAAAAAACAAAACACAACAACACAGAGAAAGCAAAAAACAAAAAAAATGAAGATAAAAATGCTGCTTTAAAGTACTTGGTAATTTCTTTTTAAGTCTTTACATTAAGTGCTACACAATATTTTTAAACTTCAGATTAAAATGAAGCTCAATACAGCAGTATATAATAATAAAAGTTATCTAATTGGAATAGATAACAGCCTCCAAGAAAATAAATCCACTCCTTCCCAACCATGATAAACCCCAAAACCAAATATGAAAGATAATGAATTACTTTGGCCAAAAAGATTGCAGCGTCCATAACAGCTTTGATATGGCGAAGCCATCCCGAACTCTCTAAACCAGAGTAGAAATCATTGACAGAAAGGCCTTTGGTACCACTGACTAAAAGAGAAGGAAAAAATTGTAATTAGAATGGGTCTAAAGTCTCCATTTGTCTTTTTCAAGATCTTTCTAGGTAAGTGATTGAGAAAGAAGAGGACAAAATAAACATGCAAGACTCTATAAATGAAAAGATGCTATCAGAAGCTCAATAATAGATTTTGGGGAATATTTTTCTGTTATTCCTTTTGCTTAAAAAAATGCTTCACTTTTAAAAAAACACAATATAAGCATTTAACTAAAAATAGTCCTATATTTTAATTTTTTAAATTCTATACCATAACTGAAAATATATCTTAATATTTAAATAAAACATTACCATAAATTCATCTTCACTGTACTGACTATTCAGAATATCTAACAATAGCAGTCTTTTACAAAACCATCAGAATTACACCATCTGATCACAGCAGACACTACCCATACGTGGCTAGTGAACATTAAAACGTGGCTCTTCCAAACTGAGATGTGTTGTAAGCATAACGTGCATACCTAACTTCTAAGACTTGATGAAACAAAAAGTAAAATAGCTCATCACCGATTTTTTATATTGATTCCATATTAAAATAACATTCTTAGTATATTAAGCAAATTAAAATTAATTTCACTTGTTTCTTCTTACTTTTTAAACATGGCTATTAGGAAACCCTACCCTACACGTGACTAACACTAGACCCCCGCCGGGCAGAGCGCCTAAAAGGCAAGCGGCGACCGCACCTTCCAATAATCTCTGGAGGCTGGACCTCATGGCATGGATGTTTTCAATTCCGACAAACTGGAATCTGATGTTAGAGTAGTTGTCTTCGTTTTCATAGCCTTTTCCAGCTGCTCTGTTGGCCATTGCATTCAGCTAAAATTAAAAATTTTAGAAATTTAGAGACAAATTACTTTTCTCTTTTAAATTAATTTACCAAAGTGTCATGAAAACATTAAATAAGCCATATTTCAACTAGGAGAGAGTTTAAAGAGCTGAGTAAGCTACCATTTTTCATAAATAAAAATGTCACATGTGTTATTGATACTAAAAAAGGAAACTATAAAGTAATATTGCTATATAATGGAAAGGTCCAGACAAGAAGTCCCCATAAGTTCATGAAACTAATTCATTTATATTTTTGGTCAGTTTTCCATATGCTTATATCTCAAAATTAAAAAGAAATGTCTCCTATTTAAACCCTAAATAATTCAGAGATAAGCAGAGCTGGGAGGTTTTCTTTTACGGAATGAACCTATAAGATTCACTTTAGAACAAGCCTACAGCACCTGATCATTCAAAAGCCACAGGGACATGAAAATCAGATCTGAAATATGCTTCAGATTACTTGAAGTCTTCTATATTAGAGATAACTGGAGGCCCATATACCACCTAATAGGGGCATATAATCTGCTATCCTGGCTAAAAATAAACTGGTCTCTAGAGAGGAAACAGAGTAACCATAGACCCATGGTCTTTAGTTATAACATCAAAATGTGATCAGAGGTTCCCTTAGAATTTGGCCTGCTTAATTCTTTCAGACTAGGATTTCGTATAGTCTGTTACTACAATTTACTAAAAATTCTTATGAACTTGGATGAAACATAACCTAAATTGCAAGAAAAAGTAGCTTTTCATTCAGTGAATTGGGGCCCCAAGTTGGTAACAAGTACAGTTAAATTGTATCTACTGACTCACTGGTTATTCAGCACCTAAAGTAAAATTTACAGTTAGATACTAAAAACATTTTCACATTATTACTATTTGATTTGAAGTTTAACTAGTAAAGCAATCAAAGGAAGATATATTTTATGTATAGAAGATGATTATACACATAGGAGCTATTGGGGCCATGAGAAACAAAATACCATCAGACTTCATCTTCAAAAAGTCTTGTGTTACAATCACCTTTTATATCTAACATTACCAAAATAGAGTTCTAAACCATTAATCAACTCAGATTATATACAGGGAAGGAGAACACTTTTTTTCTCATAGGAGACATCACTTAACACTCTTAACTCCTAAGAAAAATCTTTCATTTTTAACAAAATAAAAGATTATCAAGTTATTTCTATGTTTTAAATATTTCTTAATTTACTCAGATTAATCTTATCTTCTGTTTTCTTCATTATCTTTTGTGAGATTGCATAATGATGAGAATTACTTCTAAAACAGCTACCATTCCTTTCACAAAGCTGCCTAAAATTGCTTGTGTTCTATATCGCTCACTCGCTTTTTCTCATCGCTTTCTCTTATTTTCTCATCATTCCAGATTTTTGAAGAAATCCTCACTATAATTCTGCCAATGTCCTTTTGTGTAGCCCACCAGCTCTGCATGCGATGCTATAATAAAAATTAAAAGTAATGTTAGCTATTACCACTGAGGATTTTAATTACTTTAGTTTCAGGATCCTATACGAATTGGTTGTTTAGCTGTGTTAATAAAAAGAGATTCTGATATGTCTCAACGATAAAAATTTAGCCCTATACCACAATTGTCTAACAGAACAACTTCTGTTCACTATTTATAATTCTTGGCCAGGCGCGGTGGCCCACACCTGTAATCCTAGCACTCTGGGAGGCCGAGGCAGGTGGATTGTTCGAGCTCAGGAGTTCGAGACCAGCATGAGCAAGAGTGAGACCTTGTCCCTACTAAAAATAGAAAGCAACTAGCTGGACAACCAAAAATATATTGAAATAATTAGCTAGGCATGGTGGCGCATGCCTGTAGTCCCAGCTACTTAGGAGGCTGAGGCAGGAGGATTGCTTGAGCCCAGGAGTTTGAGGTTGCTGTGAGCTAGGCTGACGCCACGGCACTCTAGTATAAGACTCAGTCTCAAAAAAAAATAAAAAAAATAATAATTCTCCAGTTCAATGTTTCCTAACTCACTATTTTATTTTATTGACTATTTCAAGTTAAGGTCTATTATTTTAACATAAAGTGTTTTGCCAATTAAAAATTCTACAAAAAAGAATAATAAGAATTTATAATTTTTCACAACACACACTATTTAGTATTTCTTCACAGTAACATAAGACTTACATTTTGTTACACAGATATATTGAAAATAGAAGACATACATCAACAAGAGTTCTCAATATATAAAATTCACCTTTCCTAAATTTTTATATATATCAGAAGACATAAGAAATCATCACCTAGGTTACTAGGAAATTGGTCTTCTAAGTTGGTATCCTTTAAATAAAGGATTGATTTCCTTTGTATCATTAGCCTCAGTTAATTTAAAACTAGGATTCAGATATTTAAATATAGGCTAATTTATTAACTCCTACTAATTAAAGTAATAAAGATGATTAAACTAACAGATGGTACTGTATATAAGATACATACCTTGGGCCTGGTGTCCATGACATACATATAGCGATTGACTGGATTGGCTTTACTGATGGCTTGAAGCAAATGTTCATCCTCCAGGCACCTGGCACTGAATCCTGACAGTGGCTGACTACATCGACAAATGGCAGCCTAATTTTAAAAAGACAGAAAACCAATTATACAAAGATCTCTAAAATATAACTTTAAAATGCTTAATAGAAAAAAAAAGGTTTAGAATCAAATATGACAATTAGAAGGCATTAACTTTGAAATCCTCTTAGAAATAAATAATATTTCAATACCTTGATATTTCCTAAGTTTTCCCAATATTCTCTTCTTCTAAGTAAATGTCTCCTTATCAGGTTTGAACTTGGGCCCTAAGAAGCAACACCCAGTTGATTGCCTATCAAGTAATTTACTATTAAGATATCTGATTCAGGCCAGGCATGTGGCTCTCACTTGTAATCCCAGCACTCTGGGAGGCCGAGGTAGGCAGATTGCTCGAGGTCAAGAGTTTGAAACCAGCCTGAGCAAGAGCGAGACCCTGTCTCTACTATAAATAGAAACTAATTGGCCAACTAATATACATAGGAAAAATTAGCCAGGCATGGTGGTGCATGCCTGTAGTCCCAGCTACTCGGGAGGCTGAGGCAGGAGGATCACTTGAACCCCGGAGTTTGAGGTTGCTGTGAGCTAGCCTGACGCCATGGCACTCTAGCCCAGGCATCACAGTGAGACTCTGTCTCAAAAAAAAAAAAAAAAAAAAAAAAAGATATCTGCATTCTGTGCTTTATTTAAATTACAGGATACTTTCAACTCAAGTTCAAGTAAGGGCTCAGTCAATACAAACAGAATAGGAACTTTTAAGTGGTAACATTTAAATTTTTATTTTCCAAAGACTTTAAGATCTCTAACTAGAAATCTGCAATCTTTATTACAAAATGAGACATAAAAAGAGAAAAATAAGCTTCAATTCAAATTTGGATTAAAACATATTCAATATAAGATAGTGAAAATATCTGTAAGTAGTAAATGGTTGGATATTTACTGTTGCTTAAAGTCTTAAAAAAGACTCAAAAGATTTAGAACCATATACTTTTTCTCCAGTGGAAAAAAAGTAAATATAAATTCACACGTTTCCATGTTTTACATTCACACACAAAATAAAACTATGAACATTTAATAAAAACAGAAGAAAATGAGGGTTACCTTATTAAGTTCTTCTCATACCTACTTTCTGCTTTTTGTTAAATTGGGCACTGAATATCTATTTTCAGCCCAGCTTTTCAATAAACAATGTACATAAACAAGGGTGTATCAATAGAGGCCATAACTAGGTAACCTCACTATGACTCAGTTATGGAAAGCAGATTAGAAACTTCTGTTTAAACTCTTACCTTTTACCTTTGCTCCCTTCTAAACGCCAAGTAAGGTTCTAATGAAGTTAAAATGTATGAAACCACAAGAACAAAGAGAATGGGAAAAAAGACAACAGTAGAGATGTCAATAAAATTTGTGGCGATTATAGCAGATTGGCAAGTAATAAGCAGGGCAAAGAAAGCTACCCACTCCCTTAAGTCAGTAAGAAGGCATTTTGTGTAGCAAAGTCCCACACAGACTCAGAAGCTAGTACCTCCAAAGGCCTGTGCAGGGGCATGACTGAAAACAGGAGAAATGGTTGAGTGTCTGTGTAAGGACTAAGACTCCCAGATACTCCCTTATTCCAAAGACAAAGTTTGTTCTATGAAGAGGACCAACCTGAAGACTCTGGATGACAGACATGGCTGTGGGTGAGGTGAAGCTCTATACCCACAAAACCCAGGATCATTAAGGAAAGCCTACATAACACAATGTAAGATCCTCCCATCCCTTTTCCCACAATGTAAGATCCTCCCATCCCTTTTCCCACACCAGACACTATATACACTGGGACCAAAATTAGAGGATTCCCCTTTAAGGAAACCAACTTATACAACAGAGAATTCAAAAATATAAACCACACATGCACATAAACTTCTAAGTGGCTTAAATATGAGAAATCAGCCAAGAATCAGAAATATGAAAGATAAAAAAAAAAAACCGAAAACAATGGGGAAAAAAAGATAATTGATGTGGGAAGCACAAGAATTCTTTTTAAAAAATCCTTAACATCCTCAGAGAACTAAAACATCACATCTAAGAAAACTGTCTAAAAAGATCAGAAAATAGGAAAGAGCTCTTGCATATTAAAAACACTATAGCGAAAATAAAGGATCCAAGACATAGACTGGAGATATGGTTGAGGAAATCTTCCAAAAATAGAAAGAAATGAAAAATAGGGGAGAAAGTTAAAAAAAAAAAAAAAATGGAGGTTTAGACTATAAAACCCAATTGTCAAATAATAGAAGGGTGAGGTAGGAAGATCATTTAAGCCCAGGAGTTCAAGGCTGCAGAGAGCTATGACCACACCACTGTACTCCAGCCTGGGCAACAGAGCAAGACTCTGGTTTCAAAAAAAAAAAGAAAAGAAAGAAAGAAAGAATGAAAAAATGTAAACTAACTAACTAAATAAAAAGTATAAAGGAAATTGATGAGAGGAAGTTGCCAAAGAAATACAGAAGGAAATTCCCAAAACTGAGACCTGAGTTTCTAAATGAAATTTTAAAAGACAAGCCGAGGAATATCAGTGTGAAATTTCAAAACACTGGGAAAAAAGATGATTCTAAAAGCTCCCAGAGAAAAAAATCAGGTCACAAAGCATTGGGAGTCAGAAAATGCACAGAACTCTTCAACTTACTTGCTATGAGATATAAGGAAAGTGATTTACCCTCTTTGAACTTCAATTTTCCCATTTGAAAGTTATAGGTAATTAGTAAAGCCTACCTTACAAAGTTATGAAGGCATACATTTAAAGCATTTAACATACCCGTACCTCCTGGACTTCTGTTAGTAGGCTATAAAGGTAAATTTTACTGTAAAAAGCAACCCGATTACAGCATCTCTCTATAAAGATGCCTCCTCTATCTCTTCTTGTTGCAAAATCCTTTTGATTTGAGTTACTATTAAAATGGAAGCCTGAAATATCCTTGGTTCTCTCCCTTCTCTCAATGGTGTTCTTATCAAAACTGTCCAGTTTCCCCAAATACAAATAGGATCAAAAAAGAACCACAGGAAAGGAAGAACCACCTACCTGTTCACTAATCCTATTATTTTCAAGTCATCACTGGAAGGGACAGAAGATGGTGACAGGAAGTATGAAAGTTTCTATATTTCAGTATAGTCTTACTTCAAAATTTCAAAAATGTAATTAAACAAAAAGCCAGCACTTCTCTATTGGCATCCTTTTAATGTAAAAAAGAGTGTTCTTTCGGATACTTAAACCTGAAGAATAGTCACACTATACTTATAAAATTAAAGGACAAGCTTCCTACCTCCTTATCTTGATGGTAGTAGGAAAGAACCGGGAATCTTCCCTTGCTCCGGAACTTGGAACTACCAACAATTATTGGTTTGCTTGCTATCTGGGGAACATAAAGTTCTCTGGGATAAGTTTCACAAATCTGTAAATACAAAACAAAACATAACCATTCTACTCATAGTTCAAACCCGCCTTTAAAAACCTTTAAGCCTTATCAAATGCAAGAGCAGCACACTGCAGTACACAGACATCGTGCTGCTCTGACCCTCTCTGACCTTCTGGTGCTCTCATTTTCTTAATTTCTTCAAAAGGTTGTTAAGTTACCTTGTATTCTCGGTTGGCATCAGACAACTGCCAGTGTGAGTTTGGCACTCCCATCCTCTTATATTCCTCAGCAAGGTCAATGAGTTGCCAGCCTTGTAGTCGTTCTGAATCATTTTGTTTGGGATTATAAGAAAATGCATATAGATCTTCATATTTTGCTATAGAATACAAAATTTAAAATGTTAAAATGTAATTTGTAAGACTTAATACACTACAAATAAAGTAATTTTTCAGTTTTTTCCTTCATTTTCTCTTTAAAATCTTCAAAGACAGGGCTAATACCTGAACATACTTAAACTTAATATTTTTTCTAAGTTCTTTGATGCAAATGATTACACATAAAGGTGTATACATAGTGATCTGAGATTCAATTTATGTCATCACCAAAAGTTAAGGTAATACATAATATAGCAAGACTTACATGTTAAATCTTCTGTTGCATATTTTTTTCTTAAAAGTAAAATTTTAAAAACAAATAGATTCTTCCTACTCACCACTTTTCCCAAATGAGAAGTAAAATGGAAAGACTAATGCTGTAATGAAAAACTAAAGAGGGCATATAGAACATGAACGTGCATTATACACTCCTTTAGGACAGTGTTGACCAAAAACAGCAATTGCCGCACAGAGCTCAGTAGAATACTTACTTCTGAACAATGATAAGCCCTGGAGTCACAGAACCATCTTTACTGAAAGCTCTAGCTTAACTTGGGACAAAAGGATGTTACAGGCTCTGTGTGCTGGGAGAGAACAGCAAACACAGACCTGCTCCTATACCACTCATGCAGGCTGCAATCCAGTTTGCTCAACTGAAAACCAACTCAACATATAATTCAAGTCATGTGGGGGAAGGAAGCCTCCAGATCTCCAGGGCATAAGTACTGATAAGATTCCTCTTTAGGGCCTATATCCCTCTGAACCCTACCTTTGCTATCAATAGACTTTAAAAACATTAATGTAAATCTATGGTTTCTTAAGCCTATACTATAAATTGTAAATGCTTTATCTTTTACTCACCATAAACCTTTCTTTGGACACCATTTTCAAAACTCAGATCAGCACTTTCTAATTATGTCTAGGTCAATTTTGGAGGAATAGAGGGCATAAGAATCTTATTGTCAGAGTAACTTAAAGTATAAAATAACAATAATGAGATATTAATAAAGTATCTTGAATAATCCATCTCAAATTGAGCATGCAAGTTTGGTCTCTAAGAACAATACCTTGTTTTGACAGTTGTAGCAAAGAGTTATAAATATCATGGCAATCTCTTTCTCTGGGAACAATGAAATGCACAATTCTGAAGTTCTTGCACTGAAGCACAAGCGGGCATCCTGCAGTAGTCAAAGCAAGTTTCTCCACTGAGGCAATGTGGTGGTGCAATATCTACAGCATGAATAATTATACAAGTCAATAATACAGAAAGCACTAAATACTTATTGTCTTTCAGAGTGTACAGTGTTAGGAATGCCCTCCTCAAATAAAGTTACAAATGCTATATACTACTCACTCAAACTACAGTTTTTAAATGACTGAATGCCCAAGTCAGGAACATGAGTGTCACTCCACTCCTTCCTCCATCACCCCACATACTCAATACCTCATCAGACCCCAAGAACTGCATCTCTGTCTGTGATATTGGTACAGTGTAATCAATATACCAAAAGAATAGAAGAGAGAGCTCAAAATCAGACCCTCGCATTCATGTAAGCTTTATTTATGACAGAGCTGGTACTAAAGATCAATGGAATAAAAGTCAATAAATTTTGCCACTTGTCTGCAGGAAAAAAATAAAACTGAATCCTTATGTCACACCATACACCAAAATATATTTCCCAGATTTATTAACAACTTATACATGGAGGACAAACATAAGCTTTAAGAAGAAAATATAGGAGAATCTTTATGACCATGACATAGGAAAGGTTTTCTTAAGTCACAAAAAGCACAAGCACATACCACAAGAGAAGCACAAACCATAAGAGAAAAAAGCACAAACCATAAGAGAAAAAAGTGAAAAATCTATAACATTAAAAATTTAAACTTTAATTAAAAGACATATATATTCAAAAGCAGACAAAAAACAAACCACACACTGAGAAAAGCTACCTATGAGACACACAGATATCTGTGTGTCAGATAATTATGTGTGCTATATAAGACAAAGTAATAAAACCCAGAACTCTTATAAAATCAATTAAGGACAAACAATCCAATAGAAAAATAAAGGCCAAAATATCTGAAAAGATAATTTCTTTATAATCGGCAAATTAACATTACAACTGCACATCCACCAGATAAGCAAAAATTTTGAAGTTGATAATACCAATGTTGCTGAAGATGTAGAACAATGTGTAACACTTCACTGAGGAAAATAACTTGGAACAACCATTTTAAAGAGGTGACAAACTAAGGTTAAATATGTGCTTATCCAGACCCAATAATTTTACTCCCTGGCAAATATCCCAGAGAAACTCTGGCACATACACAGAGAGAAACATGTACAAGACATTTGTATATGTATATGTGTATTTTCAAGTATACTTAAAGGCATACTTGAGTACATATAAAAGTATACTTGAAAATGTATATATATATTTTTTATATCCATATATAAGATGTTAGTACATGCATATGTATACAACATTTATACTAGCAAAAAACAAATTAAACATCTTAACTGCAATTTGGTATAAACATATTATGGAATATACCAAATAATCAATTTGACATGTTAACATATACATATATTATTTAGATTTTTAAAAATTAAAAGGAATAAATAGGCATTTTATAATTATTTATGAGATAAAAGAGTCTGGTATTCTACAAAAGAATTCAACATTACGTATAACATCACTGATTTATAAGGGAGGGCAGGAGTGATTTGGTAACAAAAAAGTTTTTGTTGAGATAGGTAACCAATGATTAAAAATTCTGTTATACATGTTCAAAATAAAACACAGAGACAGATCAAGTCCATTATTATCAATAGGGTAAACAGTACAGCTGTGGTTCTCCTTACCCAGGTTTCTTTTTGATGAGAGTCTATAAATAACAGATGTGTGGCTGTAAGATACAGCGTTCCTGTTAATGACTTATTATTGGTACTGAATCGATCAAGTAATTTTACTTGTTCAACCTAAAAGAAAAAAGATGTTATCTGTCATTTCAAAAGTAGTGCAAACTCTTCTTCTGTTATCCCAAGACTTATATGCACCCATTTTCAATTTTTTCTTCCTTCTGTACAAAAACCTAAGAGCTCATTTAATAATGGGGAATATATAAGCCATAAACAACACAGGTATTATTTACAGTTATAAGTGTAACCAAAAGAGAAGAACACTATTTAAAAAAAAAAAACAGTAACATTAAGGGAAGCAAGAAAGAGAGCTGCATGGTATGAGTAAGCAAAAACATTTTTTATACCCAAGAGTCAACATTTTTATCTAAAGTTGAAAAAAGCAAGTAATAAGTACATAAGGTTATTATCTAGAGTTCTAGAAGTAAACTACCAGAGAATTTAAATCAGGAAACAATTGTTGTAAACTCCAACTTAGTTTCTATAGTCTCCTCACCACTCCCAGAGCCACAACAATTGTTTTGTGTCCAGCTCTGGCCTTTTATTCACACTGTCCTCCCTCCCTAAAGTGGTGTCTTCTGCTCAGATAACTAAGCATTATTTAAGGTTCACTAATGCCATGCCTCCTAACATGAATCTTTAGAAAATTAATTTATTACTTATGTCTTGGCTTTGTATTTCTTTGTAGCTGTGAATTTCCTGGTACAGATTCTGTCTTATGCTTCTGCCTTCTCTAAAGCCTGAGGCAGTAAGGTACATAGTATGTCTTTATTAATACCTGTAGATACATACATACATACATACATATACACACAGGATTGTCACTGGAGTGGAGAGTGGGATTAGGGTTAGCAGGAATGTGCAGGAGACTACTGCTTTGAAATTTAGAGTTATTCACCATTCTGGGGGGGAGGGGAAATTACCACAACCAACTAAACATTTTTCATTTACGGGTGCAGCAGCAAGTTGTAGATAGTTCTTCAGATTGTCCATTATCTTCCAAGCTATCTAGTTGTCTAGTCATTATCTCATTAATTCTATACTTTTCTTCCACATATATTTTCCTTTGCACTACTAACTGAAGAACAAAATGCTCCCATTATGAAATTATGATTTCCAAAGTAATCAAGCACTACCCTTTAAGAGGGTGATTAGCTTCTCCCTCCCTTCATGGCTCCTGTAAATTTATTTCCATGGAGAGTTTTTGCTTATAACAGCACTTGTTCAAATAAGTTAAAATTTAAATGTAAAATTTTAAAACTTATTTTTGATACAAAATTTTATTTGCACAGGTAAGATAATGGATTCGATTTTAACATTTTCCTCTGGAAACTTAAGAGAAATGATCTAATTTAAACACCTAAGGTCTGATAGTTGATTTAATGTACAAAAACTGTCTGATCACTATACATTGTCCTTTAAGAAAACAGGAAGGCTTCCTACTTAACAAACATGAATAAAGATTTCTCTTGGAGGTCAAAATTTATTTCGTTTTTAGGACCATTTCTTCCTTAAATATAATAAAAATCTAGCTTTATTATACCACACACTGTGGATCAAAACTTAAACACCTTTTAAGACAAATAGGATCAATTACTGTTTACTCCTCTTCGTTGCACTAGACTTGGCTGGAAAGGGCACCATGGCCAACCAAGAGCAATCACCACAATACAGATCTCACCTATCCTATTTCCTTAAGCAGTTAAAAAAAGAGTTCTAACAGCTCTAACAAAAAGACAATTCTACGTACTTATGGAAATAAAGTATCATAAAACACCAACACTACTCAAGCTAATAATTTGTGCTAACATCATCTTGTAGCACTTCAAATAGGTACTCAGAGAAAATTAAAAAGTATCTTGGAGGCTGGGCGCGGTGGCTCACGCCTGTAATCCTAGCACTCTGGGAGGCCGAGGCGGGAGGATTGCTCAAGGTCAGGAGTTCGAAACCAGCCTGAGCAAAAGCAAGACCCCGTCTCTACTATAAATAGAAAGAAATTAATTGGCCAACTAATATATATAGAAAAAATTAGCTGGGCATGGTGGCACGTGCCTGTAGTCCCTGCTACTGGGGAGGCTGAGGCAGGAGGATTGCTTGAGCCCAGGAGTTTGAGGTTGCTGTGAGCTAGGCAGACGTCACAGCACTCATCTAGCCTGGGCAACAAAGCGAGACTCTGTCTCAAAAAAAAAAAAAAAAAAA